>JAQGBH010001812.1:0-28977 GCA_034698265.1 Sminthurinus aureus
TAGTGCATTACATAATAATAATCTCTCGTTTCACCTAGCTCGCTCCCTCTTTAGGTACTCCTGTACCATTGTTTATAATATTATGTACTCTTGTTACTTACTGTATTTTATACATTATAGACGTATATATTTTCTAGATATATCTGCTTGAAAATGTAAATATAATGTGTTTGTATATAAAAATTGTAGCCGTGTAGTATAGATTTTATTATATTTTGGCATATTATTATTACTAGGTTACTATTATATTATGTAGTATTTTATTCGTCTCTGCAAAATCTTTTTGTTCTGTAAATCATTCTGAAATCATTTTTATTGCAAAAGGAAAAAAAAGACATTATATATTATAATATTTCATTTTCTCATAATTTAATGATTATTTTATAGATTCAACAATGTCAGCAGCTGTATGATATCATCCGTCAGCATAAAAAAGAAGATGGAACACTTTTATCTGAAGCATTTATTAGAGCACCAAAGAGGCGGCAGGAACCAGCCTATTATGAGGTAAATTATATATAAAATTATAGAGTTGCTCTTTTTTATTAATATTAAATCATATAATAAATTACATTTTGTTATAATATTGTAAACATTTATAGGTGGTAAATAATCCAATGGATATGATCCGTATCCAATCAAAAATCAAAATGGATGAATATACAGATGTTGAACAAATGTCCGTAGATGTAGATCTTATGGTTACAAACGCAAAAGCATTTTATAAACCAAAGTCATCTCAAGAGTACAAAGATGCATGTGACTTGTGGGATCTTTTGTAAGTTTATACTTTATACACACGTGTATAACTATAATATTATACACAAAATGGTCATTCTTTCATGTAATTTTATTGGAGTCAAATATATGATGCAATTTACGACCCTCTATTTATTGTAATTTATAATTTAACAAGGAAGCATTTGATTTAAATTTGCAGCATAATAATTAATTATTTATTTATTAATTTTTATAAATTCTAGTATCGATAGTAAATGTCGACTATTTGATCAAGATTCTTCTCAATGGTCATCTGAAGGTGGTGGATCAGGAAAAATTATACTTAAAGTAGGAAAATTGGTATGTGATACATATATATATATATACTTACGTGTATGTATTTATTCAGAAAACATGTTATTATAATAATAGGTAGTATTATATATAATTTATGTTGTTTAAGAACAGTGTTGTTAATTAGTAGTATAATTTTTTTGTTTCGTTTGTTTATGGTAATGAATTTTTAGGCGAGAAGAGCAGCTGCAGTTGAAGCAAGAAAACCAATCACTGGTGATTTAGATGGAGGAGAAACATCTGAATCTTCTACTACAACTGATCGACAGGATCGAGATAGAGATGATGTTTCTTCTAATGTATCAATGGATGGAGGACTCCAGTCTCAATTAGAAGACTTGTTCTCAACAGTCGTGCAATATGAAGTAGATGGTCGTCTAATACATGAAGTATTTCAACTTTTACCATCTAAAAAATATTTTCCAACTTATTATGAAGTCATTGAAAATCCAATTGATTTAAAAATGATTGCCATTAAAATTCAAGCAGGTATGTATATATTTCATGTTATATTTATTTATAACTTTTATATGATATAGTTTTGTCCTATAGTGTAAAAAATTTACTATAGTACATATATGATATTATGGCTACTACTAATTCAATATTTTAATAATAATTAATAATGTTTGAAATTAAATTTATATTTAATCGCGTTCTTTTTTTGTTTTTCATTATTTCTAATAAAAAAAATAGGTGATTATATTACAATTGCTGAGTTAGAAAAAGATTTTCTTCTCATGTGTCGAAATGCCTGTACTTTTAATGAACCTGGCTCACAAATTTATAAAGATGCAAAAACTATCAAAAGAGTTGTTTCTCAAAAACGACAGGATATTGAACATGGTCGTCATTCTACAGTTACACCCGGAAAAACAAGTGAAAGAATTCGTAATAAACGTCTTAGATCTGGATTATCACATTCAGGTATGATTGCTGCACTTCAGTATCCAGACGAAGATGAGGACGATGTAGAAGATGAAGAGATGGAAGAAATGGATGAAGTTGAAGAAGAACAAGAAGATTTAGAACAGGATGATGAGGATGTTGAAGAAGAGGATGATGGAGAAGAAACAGAAGATCAAACCAATCCAATGTGGATATTATATGATTGTATTGCTAGTGCTACTGTGAGTGATCCATTTAGACGGTTACCAAGTAAAAGATACTATCCAGATTATTATAAAGAAATTACAAATCCCATTTCTTTATCTACAATTAAAATGAGAATAAGACGTGGAGAGTATAGTAATTTGACTCAAGTTCAAAATGATTTAAATATCATGTTTGAAAATGCAAAAACTTATAATCGTCCAGACTCTGCTTTATATAAGACGGCTATCAAATTACAAAAAATTATGCAAAGTAAAGTTCAAGAATTACTTGCTTCTGAGGATGATTCTTCAGATAGTATTGAGAATGATAATGGTCCACCCATTATTACTAAAATGCAAAATCATACCAACAATAGTCCACAAAATCACCATAATAATCCACGTCATTCTAATCAACAAGGCAGTCATAATAGTAGTAATTTGGAATCATTTAGTGATTCTGATACTAATCCTGGTGGATCTAATAATTCTTCATTTACAAATGAAATAAATTCTCCAATGACATCTCCAGTTTTAGTACCACTAGCTAGTAAATCTCCGTCAAATTGGAAAAAAGGCAAAATAAAAGTCGAAACTCCAATTATAACTGCAAAAACTTTAAATATGACTCCAGTATCAAGTTTTAAAACTAAACAACTCCCTTCTAAAGATGACAAAAATGTTCCCAATGACTTTTTAAAACGAAGATTTATGATTCTATACAAAACATTGATGGATTATGTGGTAAGTTTTCTGCTGGTTATTTTTAATTTAATTTAATTTTATCAATGTGGAAATTAGATATATATATATATGATCTAATATGTTGTACATTATATTTCACCTTTATTATTAAATACTTTGTGTATGTACTTATATATTATGTTTATTTTGGAAACTGGGTTTTTTAAATTTATATTTCTTGTTTACATTTACTTTTTTTTGAAAAAATAGGAAACAGATGGTAGAGTACCGATTAATATATTTATGGAAAAACCGTCCAAGAAATTGTATCCAGATTACTATAAAGTTATTAGTGAACCAATTGATATGATTACTATTGAAGCAAACATTAATCAGGATAAATATACATCTACAGAGGAACTTGTAAAAGATTTTCAGGTATGTTTTGTAATGGATATATACTCAAAAGAAATTATTGTTATTACTATATATTCGTCTGTTTTTCAAATTTTCGAAATTTTAACAAACATGAACAACTACTAAAAAATGTAAATTAAAAAAAGTACATACTAATCATACAATGTTTTCTTAATGTTCTCTATTATTATAGCTCATGTTTGACAATTGCCGAGTGTATAATGAAGAAGGTTCACTTATTTATGAAGATGCAAATAAACTGGAGAAAATTCTCAATGATAAAGTCCGCGATCTTGGACCTGATAGTGGCTTGAGAAATAAACAGAAAAAGTAAGAAACATGTGTATAACATAATTTATGCTACATTTAAAATCAACATCTATTCTGTGTATCATAAGCTTGAGATATTTCATAAAGAACAACAAAACAATTTTTTTAAACAAGCGTTTAATTGTGTTTTATGTTTTATTTTTTATTTTCTGTTAAGGGGTAAGAAGAATCCTGCTTTACTACAAAGAATGAAAAGGCTATTAGATGTAATTAAGGATCATCGAGATACTAAAGGACGTATTTTATCAATATTATTTCAAAAGCTACCATCTAAAGCTGTAAGTTATCCTTTAGAATTTATTTGATTTAAAACATAAACTTGAAACATAAATATGAACTTACACTAAAATAACAAATAGGCAATCAAATGTTGAACATTAAAAATTGAAAATGACTGATGGGCCAATAATTTATGTATTTTTATACATTTGTTTAATTTAGGAATATCCCGAATATTATGAGGTGATAAAAAATCCAATAGATTTGGATCGAATTTATCAAAAGGTACACTATAATTAATTAAAAATCTATAATCGATTACATATATATGATTGTACCATTTTTCTTCGTTGTTGTGTATCTTTTACATGATTCGTAAAAATACCTTGATGACTAATGTTAAAATATAATTTAATGTTTCTTTAATAAAAAATCTTTATTAGATGAGAACAAATACGTATGATTCTCTGGATACTTGTTCTGAAGATTTAATGCTCATGTTTGACAATGCATACAAATTTAATGAGCCAGATTCTCAAGTTTACAAAGATGCTCTTATTCTTCAACGTCTTGCTATGCAAACAAAATTAAGTTTAGCTGAAGAGGAAGATGGAATTCCTGATGTTCGTGCGGGTGTTCGAGAAATACTTTTATCCATTTTTACATCTGTATACAATCAACAAGATGAAGAAGGACGATGTTACAGTGACACAATGGCTGAATTGCCTGAATTTGATGATGTGGATGGTCAAAAGTATGTTTAAAAAACTAAAACAAAAAAAAATATATTATACATAATGGCTAATGGCTTGTTTCTTTACAAGTTTTAATTTTCATTCGTTTTTTTCTAATTCTAATATATGTGGACTTATTTTTATTGATGTTACAGAATCAGAGCTCTTTCATTGGATTTGATTAAGAGTCGACTGGATCGTGGGTTTTATAAACGATTAGATGCATTTCAAACAGACATGTTTTTATGTTTAGAACGAGCAAGAAATCTATCAAGAACCGACTCTCAACTTTTTGAAGATTCTATTGAACTTCAATCTTATTTTATCAAGTAATAATAAAGGCTTTAATATTTTAACTTTAACACTTCATACATATACTGTGTTTTATAATGTGAAGTATATATGATGTACAATAACATTACGTATATAAACATGTGGTTATGTTTCTTTTTAATTTGCAGAATTCGAGATGAAATGTGTGGAAATGGAAATCTTCTACGTTCACCAGCATTAAAATATAATAAATCAGATTTGGACAAGGCTGTTGAAGTTCTTCGAGCTGAAAAGAAAGAAAAGGAAATACCTCAAGATGAAGAAACAAGTACAAGTGAAGTTAAAAAGGAAGAAACAACTGCTATTCAACCTTCAAGTCAAGTGAGTATCATCTGTTTTTCACAAAATAATTTTAAATTCAAAAATATAGAAGTAAAATAAAATGCATAAAAAATGTTCAAGGGCATACATACAATAACAAAATCCTTCATTTTTGTTTTTGTTTTACTTTGAAAACAGAGTGAAAGTTACAATGAACAGACATACAATGTTGGAGATTTTGTGTATGTCTCTCCATCACCTGTTTATAATCCATCGGCAGATGTCAATGCAGCTGACGGAACCGGGACTTTAAAAACCGGTGCTGTTAAACCAAATGTCGCATGTATTCAGAAACTTTGGACAGAGCCTGATGGTACGAAAATGTTTGAGGGAATATTTTTCTTTAGGCCAGATCAAACTTACCATTTACCAACAAGAAAATTTTTACAAAAGGTATGGATTTTTCATTATATTGCATTTTAAGTGTGATTTAATTTACAACAACAATCATTATTAATCTTTAACTTTTAATTTAGAGATTTGTTTAATATAATATATAATATCTAATTTTTATTCTTAAATTATGGTATAAATTCCACTCGATAACTGTATAATATAGATCTAATTTTGTTATTATTACATAAAAAACAATAGGAACTTTTCCGATCTGAAATAAAGTCGTCACATCGTTTATCGGAAATTGTTGGAAAATGTTGGGTCATGACTGTAAAAGGAAAAGAGTATTTTCATTATGCTCCAGATGGTTATGCTGATGAGGATGTATATGTTTGTGAATATCGCTACTCATCAAGGGGACGATCTTTTACTAAAATGTGTGACTGATATAAAATATAATATTATTATTCTTAAGAATCCAAAGATATTATAAAAAGTCGTGTGCATACACGTATTATATATTAATTAATATGAGAAATACATGACTGTATTTCTTTCTTTTGATATAGCAAAACTTGGAACCATAATTCTGAAAGAGTTAAATTGACGTCAAGACCTAAACCTTTGGAACCTATCCGAGTAGCTTCAGTTTTTCGTGATAGAGTTAGTAATGATCCAATGGAGGCTCTGGTAGAAGATCCATTAGATAAAATACCAAAAGAAGAATTTCAGGTATGAGTGCTATTATAATATATTTATTAGTACGGCAATTTTCTATGTATTTGTGTTTTATTTTAAAAGTATGTACATATTTTATATTTCTATACCAAGCTTAATGGTCTTTAAAAAGGCTGACTTACGTTTATATAATATTACATCAATATTATTACTCTGATTTTTTTGTGTGTGTAATAATCTATTTCTATGCCACACTATTATTTAAACTTGACACTTTTGTTGTTGTTTTTTTATTTGTTTATTGAACAAAAATAGAATGTGGAAATGATGATGCCGGCGGGCGGAAAAGAAGGATTTGTTTTCTATGAACAGTTTAATCTCCCTTGTGGACCTGTAAGAACTGGAGATTATGTTTACGTCCGTGTAGAAAATACCAAAAAACTAGTTGCACGAGTTGATACAATGTGGTCAGACAATAAGTAAGTCATCTTCCGTCTTTCTTTTTTTTTTACTACGGAGTTGTTTAATAAGCGACATGTCATCTTTTCATTATCAAAATATTATGAGATGTATATAAAATTATGTTTTTAATTTTTTACTTTGTCTTTCAGTGTTACAAATTTTCATGGACCATGGTTTACATCATTGAGTGAAATAAGTCCATCATGTATTCCACCAGGGAGGACATTTTATAAACAGGAAATCTTTCAAAGTTCCATTGAAGATACAAATCCTTTGTTAAGTATTTGTGGAAAATGTGCTGTCCTCGATATTCAAGATTACATGAAATTTCGTCCTACTGAAGTTGCTGAAGAAGATGTTTATATTTGTGAATCATTATATGAAGAAGCAAAGAGACAGATAAAGAAGTTTGATGGTTTAAAGAAATTTTCTCGAAAAGGTAACGACTGTGTTTTATTACTTTAAGAACTAGAAAAAATTATTATGGTCATTGGTATTTTTTTTGTATAAAGTATAAATAATAATATAAAATGAAAAAAATAACGAAACAGTATGATATTCATAAAAATCTTGTTTAAAAAATTATAGATCCTAAAGTTCATCAAGATGAAATTTACTATTTCCGTCGACCAATTATTCTTCAAAGAGTTGATATTGATGGGACGCCGCTTCCAGAAATGCCAAAACTCAAAGTTGCTGCAAAAATGGAACCTGTAATCCCTGTTCCCGTTGTTGTATTGACCTAATAAGACTTTTTTTTTCCTTTCTTCACTCTAAAAACTTACTACTACTACTACTTTATTATTCTCCTTATTAATCTTTCAACTCTACATCATTCAAATGAACGAATCATAAATATTATTATAGTTATTTTACGAATGTTTTTTGTGATTTTCTATTTTTTGTTTAAAAACATTAGGCATCTCCTTTAACTGGACTAAAAATTGAAACGGATAGTATAGCAGAAGACTCGTTGGATGGTTCTCCACCATCATTGGGTGACTCTTCTCATGTTGTTGTGGCAGGTTTAATACCTACTAGTGCTCCTCCAACTCCAGTGTCAACTCCCACTCCGACACCTTCAAAACCAAAAGTCAAAACTCCAGGAAAGAAAATTGTTACGGGTTATATATTGTACTCGAGTGAAGTCAGAAAGTATGTAGCAGAGAGGAATCCAAATTCCTCTTTTGGAGAAATTAGTCGTATTGTTGGTAATGACTGGAGGAAAATGACTCCTAGTGAAAAACTTGTATATGAAGGACGAGCTGGCAGAATGAATGAAGAAAAAGAACAAGCACTTGCTGCTGGAATAGATATAACACCAAGTAAAGGAGGAAAAGATATGACTAAACAAGAAGCTGAGGCTATGGCAAGTATAAATGCTTTGAAAAAAGACCCAGATTGGATTTTTGAATGTTGTTGGGATGGTATGTATATTTTTCTTTTGTATTGATATGATGATGATTTACGAGTATACGGAATTACCTATAACTGTATTATATATTATATAGTATTTGATTACTTTATTATCTTATTAATGATAATAGTGGATATACATATATTTTTTAATTATATTACGGAAAACTAGGATGTGATTGGCAATTTGAAGATCCTCATGATTTAATTGAACATTGCATACGAGAACCTAAAGGACATGTAGCAAGATTTTTTCATGATTTAAATCCAACTGGATCGACTTCAGGTAAATAAAACATTTTTATAAATGAATGACATAAAGAAAAAAAGGTCTTAACATTATGTGTAAAAAACAAAAGTTGCTGGTTTATAATATGTTTACTCATTATTATTATTATTGTCACCAATATTATTAACAACACAAGGTGTCATTTTTTGTAGAAGGAGAGTTCCAATGTCATTGGAAAAATTGTGCAAGAGTCAAAAAAGGTGTAAATCCGTTTCCTACTCAATCCCGTCTTTTGAAACACGTCAAAGATATTCATATTATGAAGGGCAATGGAAGAATAATTCATCCAGATATGCGGAGCAAGTATGTGCACTTTTGTTTTTTTTTGTTGTACTTTTCATCATTTCATTTTTCTCAATTGTAAACATTTTAATGCATTATTGTTTGTTTATGTACAGTTTTTTATATAATGATTAATGACTTTCAAGTGACAAGTCATTCAAATAGTGAATTATCACATTATATTTTATATTTTACATTCCATAACAAACTTTATAATATATCCCTGCTATAATTTAATCGTTGACACAAACATTCATACACAAGGTCTTTAAAACTTTAAACGTTATGGTTTATAAATAAATGATTGGATATACATAAATATATTTGATGAATGGTTATTGTAATATAATAAATATTGAATATTGGTAATTGCTAATGTCTACAAAAGGACAATTCAACTCTCAAGGAGTACATTGGCTTCTAAAGCAGCAGAAGCGGCAGCAAATGCCGCCGCAGCAGCCACCGCGGCTACTTGTGAGTGCCGTTTAAAGTTATTTTGCATGCGTCTTATAATTTTGTTTCTTTTGTTCATATCTAGGAATATTATGGCTTCTCGCATTCCTAAATTTAGAAAGTTTGGCAAAGGGCTTAATCCAAAAGGTAGCCCGGCCAAAAATTCTGGAGCTTCTTCTACTACTTCTTCTTCTTCTTTGATGATGTATAATTCAACGACGCTTACTTGTGAGTTTTAGTTCTTAGTGTTAGTTTTTTATTGTCTTATGATTTTACTTTCCTCTTTTTTTACCCTAATATTATTTTGTTTTTTGATAAAACTTTTTTACTCATTACTCATTACTCATTACAGTATAGCGTTTTTTTTCTTACAAATAGTTAACTTTATCATTCTGTTTAAAAGCTACTTTTAAATTTCAATTAGTATTTTTTTTTGTATTATGTATTACAAGAACAACTAGCGTTTTTCTGTAGTTACTTTTCGTAATTCTTTTTTTTTTTGTATTAGGATAACTATTGACTTTGAAACTTGTAAAGTTCATTTTAATTTTCTAGTTTTTTTTTGCTTTCAATGTTAGAACTATCAAGCAACTTGTAAACTTAATAGTGTAATACTCTACATGATATTAATTAATCTATCCTCGTTTGTTAGTAGTAAAAGTTTATATAATATAGTGTACTTATTTATGTTTTCTGATTTATGCTTTCAATGTATAGTATGTATTATAGTTATTATAACAGCAAATTAGTTTTTCGTTTGTGTAGATGTTACGCATTTACTATAAATACCAAGATAAAAATTGTTTGTGCGACAAACTATAGTTAAATAATGTAAAGTGTTCATGCTAGTTATGAGAAGTTTTATGAAGATTCATAAGCAGTCACAACATTCAAAGCAAATAATTATCATGACAATTTCACTTTATCAACATGTTTTTAAAAATTGCAGGATTTTTGAGTACTTTTTATTTAAATTATTCAATTTAATTTTTTTTTTTCATTCTACATAATGTGCTAATTGGTATCATGATTTTGTTTTTGTATTTAAAACAACACTAGCTGCTGCTAATACAGTGGCTAATGTACAAGCCCCACCACCACCAGTTCAAGCTCCACCACCAGAACCTTTATTTGTCGCTGTACCACCAAGACCCCAAAGATTACAACATTCTGAGGCATACATAAAGTGAGTCACTCGTATTCATATTCATCCCTATAATTCATTCCTAATCTCTGAATTAATAGTTTTACTAGTATATGCATAAACACAACACTAAACTGTTGTTGTATATTTATTTTAACAGGTACATTGAAACTCTTGGAAATGGACAAAAACACATATCTAGTTGGGAAAATTCGTTAAAGTCTTCAGTTGACAATACACCGGCCCCAGAACCAGACAAAATTCAAGCTCCTGGGAATTGGTTGGCTAACGGAGCTGGAAATCATGGTTCAATTCTTAATGCCTTATGGTCACTTCATGGTTTTATGAATGTTAACTTGTTGAATAGTAATCAAGGGTGGAATTAGTTGTCAATATTATTATTTTGAAAGATATTCTATTTCTAAAACGATATTACGTAAAACGTAACATATTGAGAATGCACTCAAATTGGTCATTGTTTTTTGCTAAATAAAAAAAAAATGTTATTCTATTTCTATTCTAGGGTTCTGTAGATAAAAAAGAACTAGAAATAAGTCTTACTAGTTTGTTACAGGTATTGTTATGTAATATACTTTTATGGAGCCGTAGAAAAACTGTATTTAGCAAAGTTGAATGTATACTTTATGTGACAATTATGTCCAGTATGATATATATATATTATATCAAGTGTTGAAATGTTTGTGAGGGTCTTTTTTATATAATTAATGACATATTATTTAAAGTCGTTCTGTTCAATATAGTATTATTACTTGTTAATATTACAACAACAACAATTATTATTATTTTGTTGACTTTTTTGTTTGTATTTTTAAGATTTCAAGAATATTGCCATAAAAAGTTTTTGAATCCTTTGAGAAGCATTCTCAATATAATATATAATTCTAGAAAGGAATCGAACAATTAGTTTTGTAAAGATTAAAACTTTTACAATATTTTACTTGTACCGTGTACATATAATATAATATTTGCATAGTGAGTGTTGTTTTTGTTTCGTGATTGATGATTTTAAAACGTCAAGTTTCAGAAAACCCAAAACAAACAAACACGTTTACGATCACTTGAAAATGTTTAATCTTTACAAAACTTTAAAAAAATATCATGTATAAAATACAAATTACCGAATAATATAATATATCTTGTTAAAGTTAAATATGAAATATTAATAAGTATCTTATTTCTTTTCTATTGTGAGGTTTTTAGGGAAAAAAGAACAAATTTTTAAAACAAAAGCCACTATTAATTTAATAAACAATAAAAATAATAATAGTTTAATAATATATATAATAACTATAACTTATATTTGTATTTAATATTAATTTTATTGTCGATTACATATTACAATCTTAAAAACGACATAAAAGAATAAATAAAAATATAATGGAGACGGTATAAATGTTTTTTTTTGTCTTCCTTCTTTTGATCTTTTGTACATAAAAATATGATACAAATATTAGGTGCAGATAATACTGCCGTTAGTAAAATTACTCTGGATATATTATTATTATTGCATATATTCAAATGCATATTATATACATACAGTTTATCTCTTACTACTTACTACTTTTACAATGGAATTCAAAATTCAAAAGTTTATGTAAAAATATACATAGTTACATAATGTATTGTAAAATGAATAATAACATTGTATTGTAGTAGTGAAAGGATATAGGAAAAAGCAAGAGCAAAAAAAATAAGGGAAAGAATGATAGTACATTTATGTTTGCTCTCAACGTTTTTCCGTTCCATTGTTACTGTTATCGTTTTCCCTTGTTGTCATTGCTGTGCTTGAAGGTTGGTCATAAATACATTGGATAGGCATTCAAAAAGCGTTAAGTGCGTACATATAGATACAAGGTATGTAGGTATGGTGTACGCATATAGATATCTGTCTAGAAAAAGGATGGGTTTATGCAAAATGCGAATTCGTACACATGCAAAATTACATTTGTATATATGTATATAGTAAATAATAATATTTGCACTTGAGAATAGAGTGAAACCTACTTCCTTTCATATCATTATAATATATATCTCATATCTTTGCCATAGTGTTGTATAATGTTGAATGTTGTAGACGGACGGGAAAAGAGGAGAAAAAAGGAAGACTGGGGAAAAGAACTATAAAATATAATTTATTCATAATAAAGAAGGATGTAGACTCATGAAAAATTGTGAGGTTTTCTCTTTTTATCAGAGATGCTGACTTTCTATCTTTCCTCCTTTGCATACTCACTATTCTCAGCGGTGAAAGTTCCATTCCAAGCAGATGGAGTATCATCATAATCATCATCATCACCCTTCTCCCTTTGAATTTAAAAGGTTCACGTGTGTGAAGGAAGGACGACGGCAACCAGCAGTACCAGCTCCTAAGAAATACATATGTGCCTGAATGTATCAGTTTCATGTTTTCTGTTCAGCACAATGGACGAGCACAAAATGGATGGATGGCAAAGACGTGCACGTATACCGTGTACTGTAAACTGTACATTGTACATAGCGCATTTCTTGTTTTCTTTCTCTTCAGGTGACGTGTGCTAGTGCTGCTTTTAACCCTCAAGAAAATTGAAGAAAGGGAACCGGGATTGCTTTGAATACAATTTATTGATGCCTACATATATTGTGTAACACACATAATGCATACATCTGGTTGATATAATACTATACATGTACATGGAGCTATGTTGACTATATTTTTTGAACACATCTGGATAAAAAGTACCAAAAACCTAAAGCCTAAAACGTAGAAAGTACCATATGATAGAAAACGGGTAAAATGTAAACATGGAAGAAAGGCATGCTTTCTATCCATCTACTTTTGCATGCTTGGAAGCAATAAACGAAACATGACAAATAGCAAATAGTTTACCTAGGTACAGATCTACTCTTAGATCTTAGATCCTTTGTCCTATTCCACAAAAAAAAAATAAAAAAATCTAAACAGAGTTGTTATGATAGTGATGAATCGTGATAAAGTTATAAGTATCCTAATAACGAATAACAGTTGATTCCTTGCGTCTTGAGTCTTGAGTCCCCAAATTTTTTAAACTAATTGTGAGCATTTTTATGTTATGAGATTCAAGTTAAGAGCTGGTTTTAAAGTTTTTTTTCTCTTCCACTTCTTTAAGTTTCCTAACTGTCGGATAACTCTCGTAATTTTTGTTTTTAGTTTCGCCTCATTTTTGCTCTTTCTGAGTTTGGAGTTTGGAGTGGTCGGTGGTCGGTCAGTGAGAGTATAAGTTTGCGCATTTTTTGGATTTCGTCTCATTCCATTTCCTATGGACTTTCATGATGTAATGGACTAGATATTAGATACTACAGATACTAGATATTAGAGATGTCCAAAGAGCTGATATGTTGTTGATATATTCTATGAAATTATACATTATATGTACATGTAGTAGAGTTACAAGTCATCTCAAGCCATCTTCCTCCTCTGCTTCACTCTTCTATTCTGGTTCGTCTTTTCCTAAAAGTAAAATGGTACTTGTCGTAAAAGTGAAAGTTGTGGACATTGTACAAAAACTCTAGATTCTAGATTCTAGATGAAGAAGAAACCGACATAGACCGACACGGACTGAGAGCAGTTGAGATAAATTATATAGGAAATAAAATAAACCCTATGTGTATAAAAGTAAGAGGAGCATCAAGTATAGGAGTGTAGAGAGTAGAGAGTAGTAGTAGCCCGTTATTCTTTTCAAGATTACAGTCAACTGGAGGAAAATCCTCAAGATTTTTCTTCTCCGCTGTTACACATTCCGTCCCTTTTGACTCGACTCGACTCGAGAATCGAGACTAGGAACTCGAGTTTTTGAATTTTCTACTTGAGAAAGTAGAGAAAGTACTACCGACGACTGACGATACAGATGATGCAGGATAATACCGTAGAATACAAAAAGTGGTGTAATATCCACCATACAACTTCTTCTTCTTCGTCTCCTTTTCCATCCTCATCACACGATAGATAGATATGTAGTCGTCATCCCATAACTATTATGACTTTTACATATGTACAATGTACAATGTACATCCATGTCATTATCATCATATTATTATGATTACGATTATTACTATGAGACGTGTATTTAGTTTAGTTATGGTCAAACTACAAGCTGAAAGTTTCAAGTTTCAAGTAGATGCTTGTGTATTTTTATCCTGTGTCCTGTCTTGTCATGGTCGATATATACATGTATGTAATGTGTAGTGTATCATTTGTATCTATGATGTTCAACGCTCATTTACAAAGACGACCATTTACAAACTTCTCTTTTAAAACTCGTACAGTCAAGACAATTACAATGGTCATATGTACAAAGTTATCACATTAAGAAATTTGGGAAGAATAAGGAAAATGATACTTTGTAACGAATTTTTTTAAATCCTACAATATTCAATATACAGTCGCTGAATTACATACATGATGAAACATTTAGATTACAAAATGTTAGCAATAAAATGATGAGGTTGATTAGTTTTTTTAAGTCTAATCTAAGTTCATGTAAGTACTACATTGTTCTAAGCATTGAGCATGTAGGAAGAAGAGCAATTATTGTACTACATTGTACAGTAGCTGTTTCATAAAAATAGAATAAAACATTTTCAGGATGAATCAGGTACAAGATTTTTCTAGGTTTTTAAGCTCATGATTCAGGATTCAAGATTCAAGGTAATTTTTAGCATGTTCAATGTTTCTCAAATATTTTGAATGCTGTATTTTTACAAAAATATTCCAGAGAAATATTTCTCACAAAGTCCTGATGATTTTTTATTCAAGTATGCCTAAAAAGTGTACAACGAACATAATGGATTATTGTTTTAAAGTTTAAAGTTGAATCCTATTGAAAAGAGACAAAAGATCACAAACAGAAATTCGTAGAAAAACGAAGGAATTCAGTATTCAGCGTATGACTAATTATTTGTATTATGTTTGCTTTAACTAAGAATATGAATATAGATAGTTGAACATGGAATGTGTAATGAAAACTTTGAACTCTGACTATCACCTTTCAATGAAAATAAAAATAACACATACCGAGTTACCAGTTGAAAAGAAAATAAGGAAATCATTTCTAACAAGAGGTATAACTCGAGCGGAAATTGAAAGGTGAAAGTGAGCAAAAAAAATCATATTAAGTATAAAAGTTAAAAATGAAATGGAAGCAAAAATATCTGTATCAGAAATCAAGAAAGCAGATAGAAGATAAATACAAACAGACAACGTGTAGTGTGAGAGTTTTAAAGTGTAAGAAGGATGACTAAACCTAAACAATTGTCAAGGTTCTCATTCCTGTTTGAGCTCTGAGCTTTGAGCCTTGAGCCAATCTCTTTTCATGCATCTCAGCACCTTTTGAAAAGCGTAACAATACTATACACACAACACACTACACAAAAATGACAAGAGCTGAGAAAAGGTAAAATGTTGACATCAATCAACTTTTTACATCTCCCATTCTTCAAATTCCTGATTTTTCTTTCCTATTCTGAATCTGAATCTGATTACATTCTATTCTATTCGTTCTGTTGAATTGAATCGAGTGTCTTTAGTATTCACTGTAACATTTTCCAATTGTAAAGATAGAAACTATATGTTGCAAATTTGCATTTTTGTACATAATTCATCCTTTGTCCTCAACAGTTTTGAGTTTTGAACTTTAGAGAACCTTTTCCATTTCCGCTCATGCGATTTCTATTTTAAATTTTCACTACTTCATACTTGTCTTCCGCTTCACCAAAAATTCGAACAATTGCTTCAACCTTCACTAGATTCTACTGCATTGTGAATTGTGAAATTGTATTGGCATTTCAAAATTCAAAAGATCCAAAATTCCGAAATTTCATTTTCCAAATCATTCACTTTTCATTTGTGTCAGCTGCTGTAAAACTGAAATACTTACATTTGTCCAGCAAACAGCAAGGGAACTGATTTAATTTCAAAAACTTTTCACTCCTTCACCAATTAAAAATTAATCGTAGATCGTAGCCAATAGTCAAGTCATCAAGTCATCAAGCACCGAGTTCCCGGATTCCGGAAACAATTGAAACACAACTTTTACTAATTACAACACATTTTTCTCCCGTCCTTTCTGGCAGAATAATTGATAATGAAAAAGACGGGGAATAGACAAAGAGAGAGAGGCGAAGAAGGATATGTACAAAAAACTGATTATCTTCATTATTTATCAGCTTTCTGATGCTGATTCTGATGCTGATGCCGATAGTGATAGTGATAGTGAGTCAAAGAGATAGTGTCGAGATAATGACAAAAAGAACAATGAATGAATAAGATGATGATGATGATATCAAACGAGGTTATCAGTTGGTATCATCACCCAAACCAAAACTAGAACCAGAACCAAAATCATCACCGCATTATCTTGGTCGTTCTTTTCATCCTCATCAACCACACAAATGCACACACATGAATCTCATTTATTGCTCGTCCACACTGAAATCCGCATGACATCTCTTCTATTCCCTACTCTCTATTCTCTTTTCTCTATTCAATACTGTCGTTGACCCGTTGTCGGAAGCAAGCTGAAAGCACATACATTATATGTGGATGAAAGACAAAAGACGGGGACGAGATGAGAGTGGAAGATACAGGACACAAGCCTCAAGACTCCAGACAAAGGAGTACAACGTGAAACAAATCGGAGAAAGAGAAGGATGCAAAGATAGTGAGTGGTGCATAGTCTACGTGTACGCGACAGCGAGAGAGAGAGAGAGAGAGACAGAGAGGGGGAAAGTGAGGAGGAAACAGACAAAAGTCATTCCCAATTATGAATTATTATTAGTAAAGGATGAAGGGGAAATGACGTGTTACTAATGGGTCGTCAACATTGATGATCTCATAATTCAGCAGGCGACCAGATATGAGCTGACAGCTTTTGATTTCACTACAGACTTACAGACACAGACACAGGCACAGGCATTCATATTCATCCACCCATTTTAAGCAGGGAAAAAGGGAGAAAGCGAGAAGCTGTATCCAGAATCTAAAATATCCTTCATCCATCCTCCATTCATTATTTATTCTTGTACAGATATGTAAAATGTATATCACAATTATTGTCATGTTTCACTTTTCCTTTCACTTTCACTCTCACTTTCACTCCTATTGAAATATCATGACGTGGAATTTGTATTTTGTAGTTAGTAGATAGGTATATTTGTATGTGCATAATTTAAAATGTATTATGTGTCGAGTATCGAGTGTAAAGTGACAGCGCTCAGCATGTGTGGAGGCTGGAGACACACTTAGTAGTCTATATGCTATGCTTAATTTTGAGTCATCTTGAGACTTGAGTGGTTGTCTGTTTTGTTTATTCCACGGCTGTTTTAAATAATTTTTATCTGATTGATTTAGAAGTGACTGAGAAGGAACTTTTTCAAAGATACTTTTTGGATGTTGGATTTTGGCTAGTGAAAAATAAAATTTTTACATTACAGTTCATAAATAACATGTACATTGTACAATGTACAATGTACAGAGAATAAAAAATATAGTTGTAATTGAAGTTCAATTATTGAATCTTACATGGGAAAAGGAAATGGAAAAAGTTTGCAAATTTTTTGCAGACTGTTTTATATTTTAGTAAAAATACTTTGACCTCTCAACTACCAAGATGACTAAACCTAAATGCTTACAACATCTACATTTTTTTATCTTTTATTTAATTTGACACTCACTGGAAATTTCAAAAAATTGCAATAGTGAATCAAGTCCGCAATTCATTTGTAGAACTTACTTGTTAGTTTTTATAAGTACATTTGTAAATTCCAATACAATAGCCCTGAACATAATCAGGTTCAAATGCATAATATGCATTTGACGTATTATGTAATTTTCATTTTTCAGGAAATGTTGCGTTTATTTATAGTTGAGGAAATTCTTCCTCCTTTCCGTTTCTTTTCATCATATTTGTCCTGTTTTATCCTTTATCTTTTATGTTTTCTGTGCAATCATCTTAAAATTTAGGACCTACACATTTACAAAATATATATATGTATACTGTGTAGATATTTAAAAGACTGCAATTCTCCATTCATTCAAATTTCAAATCCGCTCTCAACTCACAACTGAAAGGAAATGAAAATCCGTCACCATAAAATTACAAGGAACACAGTACATTGTACATTGTGAACAAGAGTAGCATAATAGAAAGAAAGAAGTGACGAGGAAAGAGGAAAGCATTTAGTCATCTATTCATTTTGAAAATGTATTCAAATCATTTCAGTATTCCAGTCTTCCAGCCTTCCAGTATTCCAGCCTTCCAGTATTCCAGCCTTCAGCCGCTATTTCCGTAAGCTGTGTATTCCGCATTCCGTATTCATTCACTCATTCAAATATTGAAAACTCGTCCTTATTTGCTTCCAAAGGAGGAAGAAAAAGACCAGGCCAAGATGACGATGACGAAGACGCTGAGGAAAGAGAAGGAGAAGAATCCTTTTAACATCTTCATTCAACAGAAAACGCTCACTTGAGTTTCAATTCTGTAAACTGAAAACTGAAAACCTGCACCGCGTCTTCCATCTTCCCGTCTTCCATCCACAAAGACAGAGACAGAGAACTCAGTCAAATTTAAAATCAGAATCAGAACTAAAACGAGAACCAGCACCAGCACCAGTAGAGCAGACGAAAGGAAAAGACAAGACAAGCCAAGCCAAGACATTCATCTCATTCTTTTATCACACTCTTCTCATTTACTCCTCCACTCACTCTTTCTCTCTCTTCTCATTCCCTTGCTCCGTCTCCCACTGTCTTTTATCAATCATAATCGTCATTATCCATTCCATTCCATTCTAGTCATTCAACCAAGAGGAAGAAACTTAATGCAATGTACATAGCTTGAGGTGGATTGTGGATTGTGGATCTGGATCCAAGAAAGAACAAGAGAGAGAGAGAGAGGGAGAAAACGGTTGAAAGAGAATCGGGATGTGCGTGATATATGTATAGACAACCCATTTCCTAACTAACAATCCACCACCACCTTTCATCAATTCACGCTCCGACCAACTCACTCCTCCAACTCGAGTCTACTTTCTCCATTCTCTAGCCACATCATTTCTCTCCTCTCTTCTCTCTCTTCTCCTTTCTCTTGCTTCTTCTCCCACTAATCCATTTTACATTTATCCAAACCTCTTTAGAGCTCTCTTTGTTGTTTCCCCACTTTCTACATTCTACATTCTACAACTCATCCTCATCTTAATCATCATCATCATTATCATCTTTCAACTCACTTCAACTCCTTCATCCTTCTATTTATAATTCTACTTGTACTTGTACTCCTACTCCTACTCCTACTTCTCCGCATACCATCGTCTAATTCCCTCTCATTTTCTTCCTCCTTTAGACAATACATTCTCGCTCTCCTTCTCTTTCACTTTCTCCTACTCGTCCTCTTCCTTTTAAGCAGAAAGGAAATACAAAGGAATTTGAAAGAAAAGAAATGTATCGAACAACTCTAATGCAAGGAATGGAAAATGGAAAATGAGAAACGATGAACGGTGAACGGTGATGATGGAATATCAACCAAAGTAAAACCAACCAAAATACACATGTACCCTGTACAGTGTACACTGTACAAACGACAAAAGAAGAAGCAGAAGGAGGAGATGATGATGAAAGTGAACGTAAAAATGAGAGGAAAAAGAGAATGGATTTTCTTTACTTATTCATTCATTCATTCATTCACACATTTACACAGTGCTCCGCATATCACTTTATCATCATCCATTTCCTATTTTCTATTATGCAAAGGAACAAGAAAGTACAAATGAAGACGAGTACAGAAATTGAAATAAAGAATGAGAATAAAAGGGGAAAAAAATAAAGTAAAGTGAGCTGATAGAAAAGAGGAGTGAGAAATTTAGAGCAGAAGGAATCGTTTTTTCACACTTGACAGACTTTTCCCACTTTAACCGAGCACTTTCAAGTCTAGAATCTAGAATCTAGAATCTGGAGTTTAGAGTTTAGAGTTTGGAGGTTTGAGGCTCGAGCAAGTCTCATTTCACAAGTTTGTACGCTTCAAATGAAAAAAAGATGCAAGTGCTCCTCCTTTTAATTTCTTATTGTCTGTTGTCAATTATATATTATCCATCTACCAGGCACAATACAAAATACACAATACACAAGACACAAGGCTCGAGTTCACTCTTCAGAAAGAAATTCACAACAACATGTGAAAAAAATAAATAGCTTTAGTTTAAACTGATTAATTTGTAATCAGTTCTCATGTAAAGTATTATCTAGATTCTAGATATTATCTACAAATTTTTCATTGTTAAAAAAAGATTGTCAGTTTTTCTACTTTTTTCAAATAGGGTAGAAAAATATTATATTTACAATCGAATCCATTATATAATCGACTATTCGAGTTTCCCTTTGAAAATATAATATGAGAAAATGATGGCTATATTACTTTTTTCTCTAATAGATAAATTATGCTCATTTTCTCATCTGATCAAGTTTTGCAAAGAGTAAAACATACATAGAGCTACAGTTTCGAGTTTGGAGTTTGGAGTTTCGAGCTTAGAGATGTCATTTGATTCTCACCTTCTCTTTCAACCTCAGAGAAAGTAATAAGCAATCTTAAGTGTTAAGTAGTCAGAGACCAATTATGAAACTTTTCATTTTCAACAGAGTAATAAAAGTTAAAAGACAAAGGAAAAAGCTGGAAGATTTTCTAGGAAAAATTCAAATGAAATCACTTTTAATGTGATTTTATCCCTTATGTCTGTTACAGATTAGGAAAAGAGAAAGGAAAAAACAAAAAGATCTCATGTCTCCGTTTGAACTTTGAACTAGGAAAAGAAGATTTGCACAATGAAATTTTTCAATTAGGTCTGTAATCCATATGTGTGATTCAGATTTAATTATAATCAGTTATAAAATAATCATGCTCAATGCTCAATGCTCATCATCCGCACCACTGGAACTGACATTGGCACTGTCAGATTCAGATTACTTTTATTTGATTGAAATCAAATTTATTGTACCGGATATTATGGAGAAAAAAGTTCCCAGTGTGTAAAAGTACTTAATACTTGAGACTCCTGAAAACACCTTCAACTTGTAAAATCCATCAACAATTGATTGTTTTTAGCGTGAAATGGAAAAAGAACAAGTGTGTAATTTACTTATAAGTTTGTATTATATTGTGTATTGTGTGTACAGTGTACAGTGTACAGTGTACAGATTCGACGAAAAAAGGGAAAGGCTTGTGAAACTTGTATGCATTGCTTAGCAGATGAGCCCATGAGCTAAATGTGGAAAGCATCAAGTCAGCAAAAGCGAGAGTGAAAGCAAAAGTGAAAGTTGAGAAGTAACAGGACACCCTTTGCTTGTTTTAGTGTAAGAGTCAAAACGGGTAAGGAAATTAATACGAGGGAAATGTTAAATTAACTCGCTCTCGGATCAACATGCAGCCAGGTTTCAGGTGTCATGTTACTTGCTATTGCCTAGTTCCTAGACCATGAATCACTGAATTATTGAGTATTGAGAACTGACAACTTTCTCTTGAGAAAGTATCTACGATCGATTTTCTCTTGAAAAATTCATAAGCTTCTGCTGCTAAATGAAACTGAATCTCCTTTCTTTAATACAAATGAGAAACTTTGGATTTTAAACGTATAAATCAAGTTTTTGCCACATGATTTTAATTTGTAATATTGGAAATATTATTTTAGTTTCAAATGTAGCCATTTTTTACGTGCTTGCTGTCCATCTGTATGAGGGATGATTTGTGATTTGGACTAAGACTTTCTCCTGGCTGGTAAATTGCACAGGGAAAGGAAGTGAAGGTAAGGGGAGATGTGAAATTGAGATGGCGATTTTGATGGGCCGATTGTATTTGTACACAATGCACGCCACTATTATTATTGGTAGTTGGGGAAAGGGAATGTGTACAATGTGCAGTATAGATAGGTAAATGGGGGTAGATATGAGGACAGTTGAGATTTATAAATGTAGACAGTAGATAGTAGAAAGTAGACAACTGCCTCTACCCCCTATAGAAAAAGATGGCGTAGAAAATGTAGCATATGTAAATAAGGAGTGTCTGGATCTGGATGGACACAACCAAATACACATACTTGTACTTGTATTATGTACCTTATTATATTATATTGCAGGCTCCGTTTCCTCTTTCCCCGTCCATCCGACCATTCGATGGCTTATCTCAGCCAGTCTATCTGCCCTTGATTTCCTCTACAGACTTCAAACTACAGAGGAAGAAGAGGAGCAAGTAAAGGGGAAATCTGATCCGAATTTGACTCCGACCCTACTTTTGTTTCTATTTCTATTTCTTTCTTTAACTATATCTTTTTCTCGTACTTTCTCTGTGTGAAAATAAAAGTATCAGTAATAATAATAATAATAACAATGCTGTCTCTTCTTTCCCTTCCATCCCATTTCTAGAAACTAGATATAAGGTACACATGCTTCTAATGTACTTACATGGTTTTGGATTTTGCAGTTGATACGATGTACTGCACACAAATGGGAAAGTCACGCTATTCTGTCTCTTGTATCTTGTATATTATTTGTTTTGTGTTTTGTCTTTTATCTCCTTTCTATTTGTTTAAAGTAGTTTAGACGATAGACGGCCCTGGATAGAGATTAAAATGTAGATAGTAGATAGACAACTCAAGACACAAGACACAACTGGTAGCCGCGTTTCCACTGACAATGGAGGTACACGGGGTGCCGCTCGAGTTTAGAGTTGGCATGTACCCTACCCGACGTAGTTTTTTACGCTGATTCCGAATATGGAGGTCGTTTTTCTGAATGGGCCCTTGTTGAGGCCCTACGAGCCCTTAAATGTCATTTTTATTGACATTTTTATGACTTTGAGGTCAAATTGCAGGTCAACCGTGAATTGTACAGAAAAATGAATCACACCACTGAATTCAGCATAAAATTCTGAGTCAGGTTGGTTTTCAAATTTTTCAAAAAGATGACTTTTTATTTTTTTCAAAATTTTTAAAGGCATTGTGATTGTGTTTATACGGGCTCTGTGTTGAGTGAAAATGAACAGGGGAGTTTTGATTTTGCAGAAAGGATTTTAGTGCAACCATTTTAACTTGAATTTTTCATCCAACAAAAAACCGGGACGAAAATCTTCAAAATTTTATTTCGGTGAATCGTGAATCGGCGATCGGCATAATTTTATTTTATATTAAATTTTATTGAACTGTTGAAAAAAGAGTTAACTACAGTTATTGAACTTCCAAAAGTTCCGTGTATAGTTGTACAGTTTACACAGTCAACGTATCATTCATTCTCATTATTATTTGGAAGATTAGTTTTAGTTTTGTTAAGAGTTGTCAGTTGTCAATAATTAAGACTGAGGCATATAGGAACGTACTATTGGCTATTTTTATTATATTTTATATTATTTGACTTGCTGTTAGTAAAAACCTAATTATATTAATCACCCATAAACCACAAAGTATTAAAACAGAACAGGTAAGTACATGTTATAGTTAAGTTTTTTTTTAGTAGTATGTAATTTATTACTATTTTTTTTGTTACATTTTATGAAAGTAAAAAAAAATGTAAATTTTAAAAAATACATTGTTATTTACGCAAGAATGAATTAATTAATTAAAAATAGGTAATTAGAGACATGGAGGTGGAAACGACGGGAGGAGACTCAAATGATTGTGGAAATTCAACAGCATCTTATCCAAATCGTTGGAACCACATGAGAAAAATTTTGACAAGAGCTAGTCCATTTACATATCATTCATTTAGTACTTCATTTGATTACCTCCAAGCTTTACAAGAATTTGTACGAGTTTTAGTCGTTGGAGCTGGTGGACTTGGCTGTGAGCTCCTAAAAAATCTTGCTCTACTTGGATTTCGAAATATTGATATTATAGATATGGATACCATTGATATTTCCAACCTGAATCGACAATTTCTTTTTCGTCTTGATGATGTGGGTAAATCCAAATCAGAATGTGCTGCAGCATTCATCAATAAACGTGTTGAAGGAGCTAAAGTGATTGCGTAAGATCAGATAAAATAGTACTATTATATAAGTACAGTATAATAATATATAATATTGTACATACACAATAATATTATTTCAAATAAAATTTGTTCCTTGCTATGAAAAAATCATTCAATCATTTGGATATAAAATTGTATGATTTTTTTTTTTGAATTAATTAAAACAGTCATCATTGCCGGATTCAAGATAAGGAACATGATTTTTACAAACAATTTCATGTTATAGTATGTGGTTTGGATTCAATAACAGCAAGGAAATGGCTTAATAGTTTAGTAGTCACATTGGAAAATAATGATGATGACCCTAGTGATAGAATCCCTTTTGTTGATGGTGGTACTGAGGGATTCAAAGGAAATCTTCGTGTCATTCGTACACCGGAAACTCCATGTGTAGAATGTAATCTCGATCTCTATCCTCCTCAAGTATGCAACTTTTATTATCTTTAAACTTTAAATAATAATTCATGTTTATATTTTTAAGAAGTATACGTAGCAGTACAATTTGAAAATAAAGTAGAGGATAAAGAGAGTATACTTAGTTTATTATTATATTGTTTAAAACCACAAAACACATTGAAAATTTCATACTTTGTAAACAATATTTGTAATTTTTTAATTTATTTATAGGTAAATTTCCCAATGTGTACCTTAGCTAGTACTCCACGACTACCTGAACATTGTGTTGAATACGTTCGTCTTTTACAATGGGAAAAAGAAAAACCGTTTGGAGAAGTTCCTATTGATGGAGACTGTCCAAATCATATTTCATGGATTTATGAGAAAGCCTTAGAACGTGCAAATAGTTACAGTACGTTATTTTATATTAGATTTTTATTTTTACTAAAATGGCAGTATTATAACATAATATAAACTATGCATTCTATGCATAGTTTATATATGTATATTGTAAATTATATATATTGTCAATTATATATTGTACAATGTACAATACATATTACATATGCTGTGTCTTTATAAAAGTATGCTACTTAAAGTTGTAACCCTTTTTAAATGTTGTTGGAAGGATAGATTATTAATTATTATAAATAATATAATAATGCATTCCTGTCTTATTTTAGAAATCGATGGCGTGACATATCGACTAACTCAAGGTGTTGTAAAAAGAATAATTCCTGCTGTGGCATCTACAAATGCGGTAATTGCTGCTGCTTGTGCTACTGAAGTACTCAAGCTTGTAACGGGATGCTCTCGATTCATGGAAAATTTTATGATGTTTAATGATACAGATGGAATATATACTTTTACTTATCAAGCTGAACGAAAGGTAAATTGAATACTTTCTCCATGCATATTGCTGTAAAATATATTACACATTATACATCATGTATTGTATTTTATTGCATTTACAAAATATTGTTGTTAACCTTTGTCTCCATCGTATTCTAATAATATAGTAATCCTTTTTATTTTCATAGCCTAATTGCCTTGCTTGTGATCGTGCAAAAGCTATGGAACTGACTTTTTCAAAGAATGTCACTGTGGAGGAAGTATACAATTATCTTGTCGAAAATAAAGATATTCAGATGAAAGAACCTGGCATGCGAGGTTACAACAAAGATGGTGTTCTGAAGAGTTTATACATGAAAAATATTACATCAGAAGATAATTTGAAAAAGACTTTGCTAAATGGTGAAAATATTAAATAATTTCAATATTTTCTTAGTCTTATCGTAAATAAATAAAATATTTTGTGTAAGGCAATGCAGTTAATTTAATTTTGTATTGTATTATTTTGTTGATACAGATTTCGGTATTGTTGATGGTGGAGAAATAGAAGTCGCAGATCCAACTCTAGCTCAAGCAGTCTCGTTTAAAATAATCTATGAATAACTTTTATAATAATATTATCCTTTTTATTTTTTACAAAAATGCACAATTTCTATACCCTATAATTTCATTTCAACCATATATTAGAAATAAATTATAAGAAGATACATTATATTAATAATTATCGAGATACATATTGATGATACTAATTACTACTATTATAATATATTATTATACTTATTAAAGTTTACAATTCTTCAAAGGTTTTTCTTTTCTATCAATTTGGAATACATACTACTGCAAAAGATACATAACATTTTTTGTTTTTCTTGTACTAACAGTAATAATTGTCTTACTACTTGCTATCGATAACTGTCAAACTTGTACGAAATTTTACATGTTTTATGTCGTTAGTTTAGTTTGAATTTTCAAGGCTCAATTACCACCACGAAAATACGTTAAAATGAATTATCCTATTTATAAATTACAAACGTAAATATATTATAATATGTGTTATGATTATTATTTACAGACCTGATCTTACTTTAATTGATTGATGCCTGAGCATAAAATAATTTCTTTTGTAAGAGGAATACATGAACTATAAAGAAAAATATCGCCTTTTGTACCAGGAATCATAATAATAATAATTACTTTATATTTTACTGTTTAATTTTGAAGCAACTTTTAGTTTGTATAAAATTTTCAAAGTACTAATTATTGTGATATTGATAAAAATAATCTTATTGCTATGAATTTTGAAAGTTTTAAGGAATAAAAAACGATGCATATATATATATTATATTATACAAAATTCTAATTGTAAATTTGCGAATCTAAAATATAAAATATCGTAACATCTCAATAATTATACTGTATGGCAAAAAAAGATAGAAATACTGTACTATTATAATCTCTAATAGTTGATTATAGTATCACACTCATAAAATTCTTCATTTTTTCATGGCACATTTTGGGATTTTAGAAAATGTATAAACTGGAAGACGTTCTACGAACGTTTGAGCTTGTTGGTTTTCACTTCTCGGATGAACTACTGGGGACTTTTGTCGAATATTAGGCTCTTCACCTTTACTTGATGAGGGAAGCGTTTCAGTATTTTTCCATTTTGAGATTACCCGAGGTTTTACTATTCGGCTTGTGGAAGTGTCATTTAACTTGGCAACTTGTTTTACTGACACTACGCGGGTAGCCTCTTGTGAAAATGTTTGTTCTACTACTTGTGTTTCTTCTCTTTGTTGGCTGATGACAGTATTAGGATTTTCCACATTCACAGCATGGTTCACACATGAAGTTATTGGACCATTTATATTATCAACTTGAATTGGAGTTGAGGTCCATATTGGATGTTCTATACATATACCTGGGGACTTTACAGAATAAGTTTTGTTGATTGGAGGTGTAACTTGGTTTTCACTTTCATTGATAATTTGTGTACGTTCCAGGTCCCTGGTGTTGTGTAAAGAAAGATTGCATAATATAATATATTGATTATATATATACATAACATGATTCTTCTCAAGTTAAAGTATTTAATAGTTGATTACAATGTTATTCCTACAATAAACCTTTTAACTTTCAACATTGTGTGTAATAATATTACACACAATAATATTACACTGTAATATATGTATTTGCTAAAAAACTTAGTGAATATCTTACTCTGAGTTTGTATCATCTAACGATTCCTCTGTATTTTTTGCAGTTTTGTACTCATCTTCACTATATACCACCGAATAGTCTGTGGACAATGTATCATTTATGATGGTATTCAGTGTACAATCAAAATACATTGAATTGTCTTCAAAACAACATACAGATGCGCTATTATTGACCAATGTACTGAAAAAAGGTCATTTTGTTTATTGTCTCTCGTTATAATACATTATATATAATATGTATGCATGCATGAAACAGAAAATTACGACTATAATTTATTTTCAATTCCTATTAAGTATATATCTTTTACTTTTGCGATTTCACTTACTTCATCAATGTTACCGAATTTTCTTCCAATATCCCATTTTCAACAGATGAGTCACTATAAAATAAGGTCCGATATAAAACATAAGCATTATGTATAAATATGTACATAAAACATTATAGTGGCACTGTACCTATAAGTACTGATATATTATTCACATTCCATTCATGTGTAGTTAATATAATATAAAAAATATATGTATCATAAAAAATGGAAGCTGTAATTTTAAAATTAACAAATTAAATGATTATAGAGATTGCAGAGACTTACATCATGGTACATTCTTCAATGTCTAATATTCCCGTCTCATCAAAAAGTGTTGAATTTATAGAGTAATCAACGAGCTTGATGCTATGTTTATGTACCATAATCACAATAAAAACACTAAAAAATCACAAAAACAGGAAGATACCTACAAAATTATTTTAGTTCTCGGTGTTTTGTAAAATCACATTTGTTTTTAATTACGATTTATATTGAAAATTTGTACAAAAATTAAAAGTACTTTGATTGCTTGCACAAAGATTCAAGCATAGAAATTTTTCTGCAGTATGAGCAGCTGCACTCAAATTTTGGACGGTAGTCCCTTTGATTTGATTTCTAAGTGTCCGTTTTTATAGTGGCTCTCTCCAGTTTCTTTTTATCGACATAATAATATTATTATTGTAGTCAAGTTTGTTCAATAGTAACTAATTATTATTACCTATTTTTAATCGACTCATTATTTCAAATATAATATATACCCTCATAAAAAAATGTCATTGTGTTCGATGAGAATCTAATGATATCTAATGAGACACTTTAGTGACATTTTAATACGACTTCGGTCGAAAATCTCATTGAATTCCATCAAAATTCAATGAGAATCTAATCGATTTCCATGGAA
>JAQGBH010001813.1:0-28974 GCA_034698265.1 Sminthurinus aureus
AGAATAGAATGGAAAGGCATATGTACATGCCACGTTGAAAACGTACTTCGAGTTGTTCACTTTTGGAAGTATACAAAACCTGTTTTGTTTACTGTTGGAAGTATACAACATGCGTTTTGTTCATTCTTGGCAGATCTCGTACGACATGCTTCATGCTAAATTTATCCACATGAATCTCTTTCAACAAGGCGACACACTCTTTTACTTATAGATACTTTGAAATTTGAAATGCATGAATCCACTCTACCATTTTGCAGCCTCAAATCTCCATCTCTTTTCCTTTCTCTGTGCTATGCAGTCTATAGTCTATACATTCTGCATTCTGTACATCCTAAGAAAAGTTTGACGACGTTGTCTATTTATCAACATGTTACATATTGTACATATTATTTACATATTGACATATTGTAGATAGACACAAATTTTATTTTTTCTACGTCTTTTCCCTGTTTCATCTCTTCTACTTTACACTGGAAAGTTTCCTTTCAAGCTAGACAACGAGTCTCTGATTCAAGATTGAATAAGAGTCTTATCATAATACTGCCTGGAAATTACTGCGTAGTTGACGTATGCAGAATGCAGAAATCTACGCAGTCTGGATTCTGGATTCCAGACTCTGGAGGGTCTAGTGAGAAAAGAAAAAAGAACTAGAGCATCTTACATTTTTCTTCTACGCATCACATGGACACAGTCCTTCGTGTGAAAAGGAGTGCAGCAAAAACTTTTCCATTTTCAAGCAAAAGCAATTTTGTTCTTTCTATTCACGTGAAACGAGACTCATTGTCTAGTTATTTCATTTCTTCTTTGTTTTGGTTGTACGGGATTTGTGAAGAAGTATTGTAAAATTTTTTGGTTTTGTTTAACTAAACGAAAAGTTTAATTTGAAACGGTAAGAATGAGCTGGCCTTACCATTATGGCACGCCGTCTGCATCACAATCTAATGTGGATCGGCGAGGTGAGTTTACTTTTAGCCCATAATAATAATAATATTATCATATATACTTCATGACCAGTGATTACATTGACCAAGATATAACATTGATAAAAATTCTTACATTTTTATGTACGGAAATGTGTATAATGCGTATTACATTGTTAGTGTTTGCTTTTTTACTTCATATACAGACTGGGATAATCGTGCAACTCAACTGAATCCCAACAACCCGGCAACTGGTCCAGGGAGAGATGCCGGTTACCATGGAGCTGGAACAAAGGCGGATTTGGGAAACCGCAGTAATCAGCTGAACCCCAATAATCCGACTTACTATTCAAGCAGAGGTTCAAGTAGCGGAGGAGGAGGAGGAGGAGGAGGCAAGAAAAAATGAAGGTAAATGTCATCTTCAATAAATTATTGCAAAAATCTCTTTTGATTAAAATACTTTGCCGTTTTTTATTGTTTATTCTATAAAATAAACCTGCAAACAATGCAAAACTTTGTTCGAAAAACAAATGAATTTTCTCGTAATACAATCCCCAATCTCGTTTTGGCACTCTCATACAATTACTATGTAAAAAACATTAAAATAAAAACGCAAACCGAGAATCGGGGTTGTAATACGACGAAATTCAATGACTATTAATGTACTTATTACTAAAATATGAGAAATATTTTTTAACTGAAAACTCTGGATTCAAAAAGGTTTGGGTTTTTTTAATTTTCTTTATACAGTTTGTCCCCAATTCACATTTTACAACAGAAACTGAAAGAGGTAAACCGTGGATTGTTGTAGATAAAACCTAAACAATAATCATTTTTAATCTAAAATCTAATGTATGAGCTGTAAATTAGACAGTAGTTATAAGTTATAAGAATAAGATAATCTGTACATTTTTCATTTTCAAAATAACAGAAAGATAAAGGCCTCTCGATTTCTAAATTTAAGCATAATGTAAACCAGTGGATAAATGAGAGGAGGCCCTGAGGATAGTCCCATTAGTTTAAGTACTAGTTTAGTTTTAGGTTTTATCTTTTTTTCCGTCTGTCCGCATACAAACTACAAACTATTTGATTTTAGATGATTTTCCCCACAATTTGTTTTAAATTATTCAAGTGCTAAAACAAAATACTAACAAAAAAACAAAAAAAGAGTATGGTATGAATGACTTCTAGTGATAGCCAGCTACAGCATAGCTCAAAATGATCTTGAATTTTTACACCATCATGTTCCATTTGCTCCAGTCCGGTAAAATAATGTTTTATTAAATATTATATCATATTTTATATTTTTGTGTAATGCTATTTGTACATGCCATTCAATCATTTTTAATAAATCATACTTTAGTATGCTTGTTATTATTATATTACTCTTATCATAAAGTTATATAATACATCAGAGTCAATATCGTAGTACAATAAAATAGAGAATACGGTGTAAGGTGAAGAGTGAAGAGTGAAGAGTGAACAGTGAGTGGTGTGGGAGACATTATATCTGTACTATTCTGTACATTGTGCATGCGATATCATAGCAAAGAAGAAAAAAAAACTTGAATTATGGTGTCATTTCTAATTGAATTGCTTTTGAATCCATGTATTTTATCTTTTATGCTCTACTCGTATGTTTTTGTTTTTGTATTTTGTAGTTACTTGAAGTTTGAGCTTCATACACTCAACGCTCAATGCTCAACGCTCAACGCTGACATTAGAAACACATAAAAAACGATAATTATTTCATTCCTTCATCTTGTCACTCACACTCGCATGATATTCAATGTTCAATGCTCATGCTTCATCTTTATCATCATCATTTTGCACAAACTGCACATACTTTTAATTTTTGTTCAGAATTCAGAATCAGTAAACAAAAGCAAAAGCAAAACAGGACAAAACAAGACAGAAGAAGAAAATTAAAATTATTTGTTCAAATTACGAGTAACGAATAGACTCAAGATTGTAGATCGTAGCTACATATTTTATATTTTGCTCTAGTTTCTTCATCACATTCAGTACGATTTGTTATTCCCTTATTCAGACAGTAATAAAACTCATTTGGATTTTCATGTACATACACAATAACCTGTACACATGAAAACTGACGAGATAATGACGAGAACAAGAAGCACACGCGAGACATGGATCAGAAATCAGAAATCAAAAGAGGGAAAATAAAAACCATGTATAAACTTGAGCATTTCATCATACATATAAAATAAAAATAATTAGTCTGGATTTTGAATTACGTAGATGAGATTGGATTGGATTCAATTGGATCTGTGGAATTAACTGAGAATAGTAATTTGTAACCTGTGAGCTGTCATCTGACTAAAGCTCATCGTGTGCCGTGTCGTTTATGCAAGTGCAGGTCATATTATTCAAAATTCAAATGCATCTCGTTCCTACAATTTAATCTACATAGATTTTGCGTTTTATGACGTAATGTTTGGTTTTTCATCATGATCAAAGAGCACAGAGCAATGCGTGTGTGTGTCTTGTGTCTTGTGTCTGTTACATATTTGTTACACATTACTCATTACTCATCAGTCATGAGGATTTTTATTGGTTGAACAAAGAGTGAAGAGTGAGATTACATAGGTATTTTTTTTTAATATATTTTCCATATGTTTGCAAATGGGAGGCAAAATGAAGAAGAAGAAAAAGGTTAGTGTAAGACCGAGCCCAAATCCAAAATAGTGAAAACCTTGTATTAGTTTTTTTTCTACCTATTGTTTTTATGGCATGATCTCTTTGTGTAATGCGTAATGAGTAATGAGTAATGTTTATGGTTCATAATGTGGAGGCTGAGCTCACGTGTGTAGAGTTTAGAAGAACTCTTTTTTGGTGTGGTATCCATTCGAATTATCTACAGATACTAGACACTATAGACACTAGACACTAGACAGAGATATAGTCATTAAAGATGTCACAACTCACTACAAACTACAACCATCAACCATCAAATATCGTTACACATAATACTCAAGACTCAAGACACAAGTCAAGAAAGGATCAACAAGGCTTCAAACTACAAACTAAAAGAATTATCCACAATCCATAATCCGTACCAGTTACATAATACATAATAATATTATATTATGATGTTATGCTAATACCTTGCTTTTACCTCTCAATTATTCTCAGTTCTCAATTCTCAATATAATATTATTCTTTTTTATTCTTTATAATTTTACGCAACATGATGAAATCCGGTCAAAGCCAAAGGTAGCAATAATTATTAGTAATTGAAACAATTAAACATTCAAACTGAGAATAAAAGTTGATTGCTTATTGCTCATTGAAAATCGAGGGTAAAACGACGTAAATGCTGAATACGTCAAAACTCAAAACTCAAAATACCCAAAGCTTAAAGCTCAAAGCTATTCTCTATTCTCCTAACTCCTAACACAAGGAAAAGAAAATACGTGGGTAATTTTGTTAAAATATTATGTAATTTGTTGTGAGCTGACTCAAGTTGTCAAGTTTCAAGATATTGCTTTTGTGATCATCTTGATTGAAAATTTAAATTGTAAAGAGTACAGAAAGAAAGAAGAGATAAAAAAGAAAAATTGAGTTGCAATGTTGAATTCTGGATAATGGATAGAGATTCTGGACGTTTGATTGGATTCTGGACTCAAATTATGCTCAACAATCGTCGAGTATGAGGAACGTGGAAAATGAAAATAATCAATTTTCCATCAAAATTAAAAACTCTTAGTAATTTATTATTCATGGATTGATTTTAGGCTTTAGTTGTTTTTCCGTAAATCGTTTTTATCAGTAGTTTATGGTTTATGTGTAGAGTGTACGGCGTAAAAACTATAAAAGATAAAAGACGATTGAATAATCAATAATCAACAGGCATCATAAAATCAAAAACCAATAAGCATAAAATTTAAATAATCAATCAGCAATCAGGACCAGAAATAAAAAGCTTGAAAAATTGATGGCTTTTAGATTTTATTGATATTCATTTACCAGAAGCCAGAAACGAGTGACGAGTGGCCTTGATAAATAATAGATAAATAATCCTATTAAGTAATTCTGCCGAAAATTGAAATTACGCTGAATATTAAAAATTGAAAAACAGTGAAAATAAAAACACGTCAAGCATCATCTCAAATCTGAGACGGTAAAGAGTAAATAAGCTCATGTGTGTTTGTTTCATGTTTTATGTATTTACTTTGATAAATAACTCAATTTCCTTAGGTAATAAAAATACGGATATGAAAAAAGTGGGATTTAGTGTATTTTCACGGTGTCTCATCCTCAAAATGGATAATGAAAAATGGGTAATTTCATGAGATGAGACGAAATGAGAATGTTTGTACATAATAATATGTAATTTGGACTGTAAATAAACATCATTTTCCATGCTACAAAATGTAGAAACAATTTGCAAAATGAGGATACGTCTGATGTCTGATATACAGAAAACAAATAATGTTGAGAATATTATTATTTATTTATTATGGAGTTGAATTGGAAAAGAGAAACATGTTGCAAAATTCCATTCATAAAACTAAAATTGTAAATATCAAGTATGGCGCAGGATAATTGTCCGTTGTACGTGTTACTTTGTAGGACAATAATTCAATTCTGCTCTCAGTTTGAACTAATATTTCACAAATGTGTATATATATGTAAATGATACATGTTGTTCATTATTCATTCATGACATTCATGCATTAATGAGATGAGTCTGATTCTGTGATTTTGATCCTCATTCCCATATTTTTATGGTCATGTTTGATTTGAAAGAGGAACAGCACAATTTTTCTCTTCTTGTTCCATTCATTTTGTCTCTTGTTTTGGAGTTTGGAGTTTAGAGTTTGGAAACACTTGAGACTTGAGATTGTGTCACTGGTCTCTAACTTTTGGACTTTTCTTGGACTTTGCATATTTACTATTTATCTAGATTCTAGATTCTAAATGTCTTGTTTTGTCTTGTATTTTGTTACATGGAAATGTTAAACCAAATGCAATTAGTGAGCAAGTGAATGGCGATTGCAATTTGCAGTGGTGGTGCAAGTAAATATCAAGTTGCTCTTGTTTTTCCATTTATCATCTCTGTCCATATTCTTGTGCGTAAAACAATATAGAAACTTATTAAGCCCTTTGACATTTCCCACTTTACAAATAATTACGACCATTCACAATTGACACTCGCCTGCCAATTGCCAATATATTCAATATTCAATATAATTCAGTGATACAGTTAAATAAATTGTATCCGTTTCTTTCTTTCTACGGACCTTGTTTCCGACTTGTAACTTGAGACTTGAAACTTGATATTCTATTCATTTACACCTCACAAGTCACAAGTCACAGGTCAAAAATCACAAGCCATTGGCTATTGTCTGTTAAAATTTAAAATTAGAAAATAGACCATTATAATTTTGGGGGTAGAAATTTTAGCACTGATCCATACCAATAGTTAACTTTTGACTTTTGCCTCATTTTCTAGGAATAATTACACACACTCAAAATGTCAGCAGTCAGCACTGAAAAAGAGTAAAGTGATTGAGAAATATTTATGTATGTATTATGTATTGGGCACATTAATTTACGAGTACAGTTCTCAGTTCTCAACGATGCCCTAAAAGTGTAGGTGTACAATTTACAATTTACAAGTTACAGTCGCGTTTTCTATTTACTATTTGCTGAATAAATAATAAATAATTGAAAATAATAATGAACAAAGAAAGAATTGCGCACTACTTACTAAATCAAAACGGTTTGAAATTTGAAAACACAACAGCATCTCGGTCAGCTCTCGCTACATTATTATTTATTATTCATTATGATTCACATTTATTGTGTATTGAGCATTGAGCATTGAGTATTGAGTATCATGTTAAAATGTGCATAATATGTTGAGCACACGATACACGATACATTTGTAGAGTTGATTTACTTTCGTGCCGTTCATTATCTACAGCATTTGACATTCTACATTCTGTATTTTGTATTTTACATTACATTCATAAAAGCAGCTATGCATAAAATATAAAATATAAAACAAGTCACACGAGCAGAAACTGACCACCGACCACAAAGAAAAAAGAAACAGACAAAGACGGAAAAACCGTTAGCCGACAGATTAATTCAGTTTTAAACGCTTTAAAATGTCTTTAGTCTGTAATCGGTATGATGTTGCACTTTGAATGTTGAATTTTGAATGTAGAGCAGGATAAAAATTCCATGAATTTTGATAAAATCAGATGATTTTATAATTATGAATTATGATGATGAAAAGGGACTGCGCGGATTGACTTTTGACTATCGATGATGTAAAATATGAACGATGTAAAAATTTCTATTTGGTGAAATGTGAAATGTTGCTGAAATGACTTTTAAGATTACATAAGATTGCTGTATGATATGTGATCGTACCTGTTTTCTATCTTTTTTCCGTTATCCGTTTTCCAGGTAAAAAGCTCGAATTTTGCTGTGTACGGCGTACGGAATACGGAAAAAGTGTTACATTTTTTGATAAATACAGCAGAATACAGAATGGAGAACAGAGAACAGAGAACACAGAGTTGCAAAGATACATCTAGAATTGTAGAATGTAGAGTCTAAAGAACGGTAGATTGCACGATAAATCTTTGATAATTTTGTGCATAACAATCAAACATCAAGTGATATGATACTTGCGATAAGATATAGGAAGCTGATAGCTGATATTATCGTTATCTACTATCTACATTTACGCCTGTATCTCTAATCTGCATTATATTTTATATTTTATATTCAATATTGTCTTGTATTATGCATCATAGAAAAAGAACAAGAACAAGAACGAGAACTGCATCGAACTAGATGTAACAAAGTACAAGGCACAAGAGCAGCCTATACTCTGTACTCTGTAATATACTTTACTCTGTGGAGTGAGTACAAGTCAAAAGACAGAAGACGCGAGTAATTCAATAGTTGATTGAATAAGGCTTCAATATAAATTACATTACATCACGACAAGTTCCGCATGATAAACTTTCTCTTTTCCATACAGATGCTCAATTTGGCGTAGATACATTTTATATTATACTCATCTACTCTGTAATCTCCAATCTGTCTTGAGTCTTGAGTCTTGAGCTTGATGCTTGATGCCTCATGAGCATGTCTCAAATACTCAAAACTCAAAATGTCCATAGTCCACATATTCACTCTCTTCCACACTCCACAACATAACAGAACAGATTTGGAGTAAATTGTATTCATAGCAATTTAGAGTGAAACAGAGACCGCCGTCGTCGATCGTGCACACACAAAGCAAAGTAGATGAATTGCAATATTATTCTTAAACATGTTGTTATTCTCCTCTTTTGTATTCCACTCTGCACTCTGCATTCTGCATTCTACATGGACGATCATATGTAAAATGTAAAGAGTATAGACATGTGAGGTGTGAGTGAGTTAATCCACTCTCTTTTCAATGCTAGATAAAAAATCAGTGAAAAACCTTAAATTACACACACAACACATTTTATATTGATGACTGATGACTGATGTGATGCGGAATCATATTTATAGGACAGTAAACCAAATTCACGACTCGTTCTTGATTGCTCTGTTATTTTCACTGTCTTTACGTGTTTCTGTACACTGTAACATTTTCCTTATTGTTATCAGTTACATAAGTTCCAAGTTTGTGCTGTTTACAGTTTGAATACTGCAGATTGCAGAAATGCAGTGGTAAAGCGTCATAATAATTTCACTACAGTCTACAGTCTACAGTCTGATGTCTGAGTGAGGGTTTTTCTTTAGCTAAAATATAAAATGTTCAATGTCCAACACTCAACTGTGGACTTTACTCCTGTATCTTTTGTACTCCTTACAAATCACAATTTATACATATTACATATATTACACATCAAATCTAAAACTTGTTCAGTGTCCAATGTTGGCATATTGTAATAAAAAATAAAATAAAAGATGATGATGAGCACTTGAAGTTTAAAAAACAATTTTTCATCAAAATAAACAGTAGTCAAGAGTCAAGAGTCGAGAAAGAGCAAAATGTGCAAACTACAAAATATTTGCATGACACAAGATACAAGATGAAGAAAAAACGGAAGAGAGAGGAGACAGGAATGAATCGCAAGAGGTAAACATGTTAAATGTTAAATATCAAAGTGATAAAAAAGAGTAGCCAAAAGTCAAAAGTCAGAGGGAGAAGAATAATTCATAAAATTATTGTGTTTTTCATACGAGTTGAGATATTATTTTTTATGTACTCATCTCAAATCTCTCGCATCTCTCGCATCATGTCGTGTCATTTCATGTGCCATGTCAGATTTTTCTTCATCCTGTTCTTCCACAAACACAAACACACACTAACACATACACTTGGAACTCAGCGTAATATTATGTAATTCACATGTGATATTTGATATTTGGAATGACTGATGATATGAAATAGTGACATCAAACTTTATTCTGTCATGTCTCAAGTCTCAAGTGATGTTCTTTTGCTCTGTTCCTGTAACCTGTAACCCGTTTGCACGGTGAATGGTGAATTGTGAATGCATATCCAATTTCAAATTAATATGACCCGTCATGTGTCATGTAGCATAGCAATAACATGTAAAATGGATCCTCAGCGTTCTTGTAATTTGTCAGTTGTAATTGTTACTCATTACATCATACTTAGTTGTAATTAGTTATTATGTCGCATGTGCATGTGGATTGAGGATGGTTATTCACCGAAAATAATGGAAAATAATGGAAAATAATGGAATTTGCATGTAGAATGTAGAATGTGCATAACCTATCTAATATCTAATGTGCAATATGTGACATCTAACCTATTCCTCAATCCGTCTTCTTTGTCTAGTGTCTAGTGTGTAGTTTCGATTGTGCTACACAAGACACAAAACACAAGACACCAGTGTCGACAATTTACAAACATTTTCATTGACTGTGTCATCTGGTCTGGTCTGTGACGTTTAGAGTTGACAGCACATTTTTCTGAATAATTCATATCTTTCATGTATATTTGATTGGATTTTGGACTTTGGACTTTGGTCTTGTGTCCAATTTTTAAGAGGTTTTTTATATTGCAATATGGAAGGGAGAAATAGACAATGAGAATTTTTTCATGTTCGCAGTTCCAATGTCTACAATTCACAATGCATATGATTTTGTTCCCTTTAACGTTTCTTCTAAGACACTTTTGAGTTTTGAGTTTTTACACAAACTTATGGTACGACTCTGTGGAAAAAAACCATTGGTACAAACCATTTTTCAACCCCTGTGGTTTACCTCTAATCTGTATACTTTGGGCATTAAGATTTTGATTCCAGATTCCAGGCTCCAGATTCAAAAAAGACTCTTCTCATTTTTCTCAGTTTTAGATTTCAGGTGTTCCTCTCTGCTCTCTGCTCCCAGAATACTTAATATTCATAGAATATACTTGACAATTTACAATTCAAAAATCACACTAAATATTTATCCTCAGGAATTCCATTGGAGCACGGAAAAGAGACAGAGAGAAAAACGGGTTTTTTATATCACTACTTGCTCTATTTATTTGAACAAAAAATAAAAATACCAAGAGAATTATAGCCAAATTCCAAATTCCACGAGTGACGACAATAAAGACAAGAATAAGGAGTAAAAAGTAAGAGTTACATGATTATTATGGTGATGTTGATGTGAGGTTTATTGTCTACTTATCATCATTCCCACCTTAATCCTCTCAGAATCAACTACTTATCATTTATCATACAAGTCTCATGTCTCATGTGTAGCAAGGACAAAAGTGTAATATCTACAAATGACAAACTACATCTGTAATCTTTACACTGTGGATTGTGGATGATATAATGTTTAAAGACGCATCAAGTTGAAGTTTTTGAATACCTCTTGGGCATTTGTACAGCTCAAAACTCTACATTCGGCAGTCAACGTAATGGTTAATACTCTGAGATGTACGAGTGACGAGGAAAAGGCGACAAAAAGCGTAGAGCATGAAAAATGGAAAATGAAAAATGTCCTGTTTGATGTAACAAGTGACAAGTGTATCATAAATGTATGACATTTGAGGTTTAATCTTGGGACAATCATGTTGAACGTTGAATTTCAATTTCAATGTTACACATTACACACACACCTCTGGATCAAGTACACCAAACTCCAACACCAAACTCTAAACACCACGAACCATAGAACCATAGAACATGTCATAAAGTTAACAACTTAATGAGACTCTGTTAATGACAAATCCCATTGTGTTCTCCTCCATTCTCTTGCATTGTTTCCCTCTTCTTTCCTTCGTTCTTTGGTTCTTCATGTGTGTAAATATTATGTATGGACTTCACACGTGAGTTTGAGGGCAAAACAATAATAATCCATGTTTTCAGCTTGAGCTTGGAGTTTTCTGTTGAATGTTGAATGTGAGAACAAATCCCAGTGTTTTACTCAGAATGAGGAAAAACTTGAGTAAATCCTCGTTTTAAACTGCAAAAAGCAGTCATTGTCATTCTTCATTCTTCATTCAGCATCACAGTTTTACTTCTATTTTCTACTTATTCCAATTCAAATTCCAACTGAATGTGACTGTGAGATATCTCACATGTACACGAGACTTGATTCTTGAGAGAGATAAACTTGAAAAAATACTATTCACTCCATTTTACATAATATTATATAATGACAAAGTGGTTATTTTATCATATGAAAAAAAAAACAAAAGTCCAAAGTCACCCACACAGTAAAAATAATAATAAATGAGAGTAATAAAAAAGGTAACAACAAAGGGAAAAATTACTCTAAACTCTAATCAATCTAATTCTTGTGTGTACTAGACTCTAGATTTTAGACTCTAGACTGGCGCATGCTTTACATAATAATAAATAATACACACGCTCGCCATGTACAATTTATTTACAATGTATTTACTGTTTACATTGCGGATCATGTGTGTGAGTTTTGTATCGTGTTGTTTCAATTTTCAAGTTTAAAGTTTAACCATTTTCATTTCATTTTCCTTTTATTTTCCCTAATGCTGATTTTATCTCATGCTATAATCAGCAATCAGTAATCAACTCTTGTTTTATTCATTCTTCAACTGTTTCTCTTGTTTGTTTTGTTTTTTTCAATTTAATTAAGGTTATTTCGAGTTTTGGAGGTTTTTGTCATGTACTTTGATAATATAATTACACCTTACAGTTTAGTATTTGTTTTTGATAGGGTTTTCCTCGGAATCATAAAAAATATCAAATAGTAACATGACATGTGATATGAAAAGTGTATTGTAAATTGTACTTGTAGGAAAGAAGGTGACTGGGCAAAGTTTTCTGTTTTGTGTGTGGGTGTTCACTGTTTATTGTTTATGGATTTGCATCAAAACCGTAACGGTATGACGTGAGAAGAAGAAGAGGAATAAATCTGAGCTCTGAGCTCGAAACAATGTTTAAACTTTGAACATGTTGAACATGGCCAGAAGTGAGAAACCCATAAAAGTACAAAGTATAAAAAAATGATAAAGGTTATTTTTTGTCACATGAACGAAGGTGAATGGAGACTCGAGACTCAAGTTAAGCCGAGTTAATGGATGAACGAGTCCATGAATATTGAATATGAATACACATGTAACATAGATTGTGCATTGCTTCTACATTGTACATTGTACATGGATGAATGAAAGTAAAAATGTAAATGGAGTAAAGTGAATCACACACAAGACACAGGACACATTTACACACTTACAAACAAAGTCAGACTCACAACTCACAACTCAGCCAAAACATGACCATTTATTTTATTTCTTGCAGGTACAAAGTACAGAATGCAAAAGGAGCATCATGCACATTTCTATGTGTACAAACAAAGTAAAGCTGAACATCACCTTCTTAGTTCTTAGTCACTCTTGTACTTTTTCCTCCAAACTCCAAACTCCATAATGACATCATACATTTTACATAATATTTTAAGAGGTAGATGAAGGAAAATATGTGGACAAAGTACAGAGTACAGAGTGCAGAGAGTGTGATACATGAAATAAGATAGATGGAAAAAACCAGTTTAGTTCCGAGAGGAATTAAAACACGTAGCCACGGTTTCAGATTAAATTGACTTTTATGGAATTGTGCACTCAGATCAGCCAGACTTGAATAGCTTTGAGCCTCGAGTTTAGAGTTTAGAGTTTTGAGTATTGAGTATTTATTGAGCGTGGGAGGATAAAAAAATCCCAAATTCCAAATCCAGTGTGTGTCACCATTCACTATTGCCCATTGCCATTCCCTTTTTACTCACAGTTCACGCATGTAAAATGTACAAGTGGTTGTAAAATACAGAGGAACTCATAAGCGTATGCGGTATGAGGTATGAGTGATGGAGACAAGAGACAGCCCAAATCTAAATCCAAATGTAAATAATCTTGATTCTAGATTCTAGATGCTTGGTTCAGAATTCCAAGTCATTGTTAATATCGTGTCATGTGTCATGTGTAGACCGTAGTTTTAGACTGTAGATTTAGACTGTATGTATTTTTTCACGACCATCAAATCAATTTTTAATCCTCTTTATTCCAAGGATAAATACTTTTACAGATATACGGCAGAGAGAGAGAGAGAGAGAGAGAGAAATAAATGCTAGATTTTAGACATGTGCTCATATTCCTCGGAATCTGCGTCAAACGTCAAATGAACATCTGAATCACATAACAGTTACAGTTGACAACTTGTTTCTAAAACAAACAAGAGTTCAGGTCAACTGGAACGTGGAGAAAAGCTCAAGTGCAAGTTGATTTGAATCTCGAATATAACTGATTTTTTATTTTTGTTTTTGACTGTAAATGTTCAATGTGTAGATAAATTACTTGAATATTGAGTACATGAAAGCAGATTCTTTTTTCTGCAATTTCAAAGCTTGTTTACTCCCACTAGATATTCGATACTCGATGAAACTTTTATAGAGACCATCCACTGTCCACCGTACAATTAGCAATCGCTACTTTTTGTTTGTTACAGCCACATAGTAGAAAAAGATAAAATATGGATCTCTTGTTCAATTTGTTGACTATGACCATAAAAATGACGACGTTTCATCGTTTCTGTTAACTAAATATATTGACTTGTGCTCTACACTCTGCAGTGCAAACTGTAAACGGCACTCGTGCAAGTCGTAAGATGTGAACACTGAACACTGAACACTAATAAAATGTGAGCGGCTCTTTTGATTATTTGACCATTTGATTATTTGATCAGTGATCAGTTGTAAATTTAGTTGTAAAATGGCCATCTGATTGTGCCATCAATCTCAAATCTCAAATCTCATGAGTACTTTTTAATTTTTATTACTTTACTTTATCAGGATTCATTTTCTTGTATTTTCTTATAGAACTGAGAGCTGCAAATGAAATGAGGACTGCAAAATGCAGTTTTTCTTGAATTTCTGCTGTATGTATGCTGCACTTTATTACTTTGTGCCAAAAACTGCACAGTCAATTTCAGTATGTGTAATAAAAAAAGATTTGTTACTCATTGACTCGGCTTGACAGGCTGATTACTGATATCTGATATTTTATGCATTTTTGACTTGTGAGTTTTGAGCTTTGAGCTTTGAGTAATTTTCCCTCTGCTCTGTAAATAATGCAAAAACATAAAATACAAAATACAGAGCGTAGCAGAGACAGATAAAAATGCACAAACTATCAACTACTCACTAGTCACTATGTATTGTGTATTGTGTATTTATTATGTATTAGAAATTATGCAGCACATAAAACATAAAACACAAGACATAACCTGACTCAATGTTGCACAAAAAAGACAAAAGTGTGCTCATCAATATCAATTTAAAATTCAAATGTCCGTACTTTGCACATGACTTTTCATTCATGAGGATGAGGATTTCATGTGTAATTTGTAATTAGCATAAATGCATCGCTAAATTTTTATTTTATAGTTTATAGTTTAAAGTGAGTTTATAGCTGCGATGTCCTATTTCACGAACGACGAGTGACTGAAGGAAGCTGTAAAATCCAAGTCCAAATTCAAAATACAAATTACAAATGAAATTCTAAACTCTAAACCTACTCTTGAATCTTGAATATTGAGTCTAGAGTCTAGAGTCTCGAGGCGCGTTGCATATTGCACATGGCACAGCTAAGTCTCATTCTCAATTCTCCATGTGTGGGTTGTGGGCTGATTGAAAAGTGAGAAGACTGTCGTTGTCTTTGTCTTTGTTTTTTTCGTGTGCTTTGTCTTTGTCTTTGGCTTGGTCTTTTTGTCACTCTTTGTTTCTACATCTTAAAAGGGATGAATTATTAAATAACAATAATACTCTAATCTCTGATACTCTGTGCTCTGTGCTCTATGATACCAAACACTAGACTCTAGACAAATATGTAAAATGTACTGTATGGAAAAAGAATGGAGAATGTAGAACAATTTGTATTTGAAACTCGCCGTAATTATCTACATCTTTAAAAGGAAAAGGAACATGACATAAAAAAGGAATCAAGAATCGAGAATCGAGACAACAGACAAAAGAGGAATAGCTTTTGTGTCTTATGAATTCAAGTTTCATCTCAATTTGTTTCATACGTTTTAATTTTTGATGGTCATTGGATTTTGGATTTTGGATTTCATATCCACAATTATTGTTTACATGGGCTCTGCCGTAATCCAAAACACAGAACAAAGTCAAATGCAGTCCTAATTCCTAATTCCTAATTTCAAATCAAAGCATTAAAATTCATAATTAAATCCCAATTGCTCAATGCTCAATGCTCAAGTTCCCATCCAATTTTAAGGGCGGTTTTTCTCTAATTTCTAATGACTTGAATTTTTTACACCTATAAAAAGTGTTGATTACTCTTTACTGATTAGTTGAATTGAAAACTGAATGTACGTGAGATTTTGGGATATTTTGCATTATTTTTGGAAATGGATAGAAATTGTTGGACGTTGGATGTTGGACATTAGAGATAATTATGCAGCTACTCTGATTTTAGTTTGTTTGATTTGGTTTTATTTTATTTGATGGTTGATTTGATCTCCTGACCGTGCATAAACTAAACATAAAAATAATACATATTCAGTGCATACTATATACATACGACTTATCTATTCTCTGTTCTCTGTGGGTATGATATAATACTGTGTGTAGTGTGTACTGAAGAAATGTAATCAACAATCCAACCGCCTGTAGCCTCTAAATTGTATAGTGAATATTGAGCGTAGACTTGGGCAGTACTCTGAATTCACTCTCAACACTCAATTCTCAATTCTCAATACATTCACACACAATAAAACTTTCAGTTTCTCTGTAATCTCTCTTTGCCATCTCGAATCTCGAATCTCAAATCTGAGCAGTCTGCAGTTTGTAGTTTGTAGTTTGCAGGTATTTTTATATCAACATTCAGCAGTCAGCAGTCAACATAATACATAATACATTGAGAAGTGGCAAGAGTTTTGAGTTTCTGCAGTCTACAATTACTACTAATCAGGTTGTTTTTTTATAGTGGACACACGACTCTGTCCAATGATACACATTTCCTTTCATCAGTCAACAGTCAACATTTAGACTAGTTCTCATTTTACATTTGCATTCTCAATTCTTCATTCTGCATTTTACTCATTTCAATCCAAAATATCGTATACACATTCCAAATCCCAAATGCTCCCTTTGCATTTTATTTTTATTTGCTGAAACTTTTGTTTTGGTGAAAATGTTGTTGATTTCTTTTTCTTTCTTGTCTAATAATACGTAATACGCAAGTTGCTCATAATTCAGAATTGAGAATCAGTTTCTGTTTTTCCTACTGCTGACTGCACGAAAATGAATAAAAATGACAGATATTTTATGTATGTATTTTTTTTCAGTTTGTGAATACAAATACAAAATCCAGGAAAAAAAAATAAAGTGAAAAATACTGCTTAATCTAGAGTCTAGAGTCTAGAGTCTTTAGAGTTTTGAGTTTGGAGCTTTGAGATTTGAGGTGAAATGAAGCAGAACGACCGACAACTTGGTCTTTGGTCTTGGTCTTTGGTCTCACAAGTTCAATTTGAATTTTGAATTGACAAAGGACTTTTACACACTCGACAGCACACTGTAGACTGAATAGTGAGGAACACAGATGCATAATACATAATACATAATCTAATATGTAATGAGTAGTCAGGAATCAGGATAAAAGAAAGACATTTAAAAGTTAAACGCTCATATCAAATTCTGTGAGGATGAGGATGAGATTTTGCATAATACAATTTGCAATGCATTACGTATTACGTATACAGGAGCTGTTTTGGTTGCTTTTTGGCTGATGGTTGAGGAACATGAGACGGCTACAAATAAACCACAAACCTTTATCATTGCTCATTGTGTAACAAGTAACAAGTAACAAGACTGAGACTGAAACTGAAAGCAAATTAACCACTGAAAATATCAGTAATCAGTAGTCAGGAGTGAACACAGAGCATTTTGAATCTTGAATTTTGAATATTTGTCACTGCGCTATTAGCATAATTTGTCCCTCATGTTTTGACTTTAGAATTTTGAAAGGGAATAACAAATAACAAATAACAAGAGTCAACATTAAACTGAGTAAACAGCAGCAACAATATTTCGTATTTAACAAGGTGATCAATACTTAAAAAGGTCCGCAACAAGAAACAGTATTGCACATTGAGCATTGAACATTGAAAATTGCATATTTAATAATGCGCTACTGTAGAACTCATCTGCATAAATTATAAATAAATTACTAAATTACTAAATAAAATTCTCAGTGCAGTATTATTGAATGTTGAATAATTTATTTGTGATTTGACATAAAAGTTCAAAATTCAAAATTCAAAATTCAAGAGCTTGACTTTTGTTTTGGTTTTATATTATTTTCATCATCTTTCAATTTCTACATGATACAAAATACAAAATACATAATCTGCTCAATCATCTATCATCAGAGCTCAATTTTTTACCAGTATTTTATTTATTATTTATTTATTTATTCACTTTATTAACGTGTTAAAAAAGGGTTTGACCCAAAAGTCATCCGTACAAAGACGGTTCTTCCCCCTCGAACACTAAGAACTAAAGAGCACTTGAATAAATTTCCAATTTCCACTAACCAAAAAGCCATGGAACAACAAACAAACACCTGATAATCAAGTCAAGTCTAGTTGAGCATTGAGCACTGATGTAGGTAAATATTGAGTATTGGGTATTCAGTTGAGAGTTGAGAGGTAGGCTGTTGGCTGTTGGCTGTAGGGAGAATTTAATGGGCAGGTTACGTCTAAATTTAATTTGCTACTTGGTTTTACCTTTTACCCAAATCCCAAATCTCAAATTGAATCATCTCCAATCTCAATCTCCAAAATTTCACCTTCTCTCAATTCTCAATCTCTCTCTCTCGTTCTCATGCACAAGGCACAAAACACAAGACATAATCTGTACTTAAAACTTGCACAGTTCCCATGAATAATTAACTACTATTTTATCACAAACTAGAAACTAGAGACTACAGACTAGAATAGGAATGAACTCTCTTCTCTGCTCTGTTCTCTGCATTCTGCATGTACGTTACATTTTACATTGCAGTGTGACATAAGCAAAAGACATCTGCATAAACAATAAAAAAACTACCTACTCTTAAATAACTCTTAAATGTACTGAAACTCAAAGGAGCTCCTAGACAACAGAAAAACACAACACAGTGCTATTCACAATTCACAGCCTCCAAAACTACATTGTTGTTGTTGTCGCATAGAAACAAAAATACATAACACATTACTAATTTTATGCTACACATTACACATTACAAATTACAATTTGCTACTATATCTTATTCGACTTTCGAGTTTCGTGTTTACATCTGTAATCTTTACAAGGAGCAAAACCCAGAGAAAAAGTCAAACGTGTGAGTTTTTCTTTTTTGGTTTGATTTTACATTTTTTTTATTTTTAGTGTGAATGAAACTTGTTTTATTTTTATACTTGAAACTTGAAACTTTTAATGCTGCTAAAAACTTGTATAATGACAACTCGACTTTTTGATAGAAAATCTAAAATCTATCTAAAATCTAAAAATTTAAATTCTAAATTCCCCACTCTCGCACGCAAACTTGTACATTTAATTTACAAGAATAATTAGATTTTTCTTATTTTTCCCATTTTCCATTTTCAATGAATCAAGCATCATCGACTCGTTGAGTGTTGAGTGTCTAGTTTGATTGCCTAGTTTAGGTTAGGTATCACCTTTTACCTCTTGCCTTTGTAAAACATGACATGACATGCAACGTGAAAAACATCTATAAAAATCATAGTAACGAAGTGCGATGAATGATGACTGCTGATGAAATTCTGCCCAGAACGAATGACTAACGACGACTACGACTAATAATAATAATAATATAATGATACTCACAACTCGCAAGTACTTGTAAATTTTATAATATTGTACATAATGGGAAATACGGAATAACAAGTATCAAGCGTCATGCATGTATAATGAATAATAATAATAATATTTTACATTTATGATACACACATGACATTAACTAGAGAAGTAAAAAGATGCCTAAATAATGAATAATCCCTCTAATTTTTACATTCTACATTCTACGTTCTATATTTTGAAATCCATGCTCAATCTTTGACCTTTTCCCCCAATTTTCAATTCTTGATCGAATTATCAATTAAGATAGCAGCATTTTTTATGTGTTTGAAAACCGGCAACTTATCAATTTATCATGTGTGTTTCAAGTATCAAATATCAAAAGTCTCAGCTCAAAATGATAACTGATCATTGATACTGATGAAAAAGTTCAAAAATTCTAAAATTTTAAATATAAAATATACGCGCGTTTGAAATGTTTTATGATTTGATTTTTGATAGGAAAATACAGAAAAAAAAGACTTACCCCGAGAAAAAGGATCCAACAATAAAAAAAATAATAACAATGATGATGACAATGTGACCAACGAGACCAGTCCATGATGAGACTCGGTCGGTTTATTCTTTCCTTCTTTTTTTAATCTCTATGAATTCTTTTGTAAAAATTCAAACTTGAAAACAAACTTGAAACAGAGTGCACAAAACAAAACAGAACAGAACAAAACAACTTCAACTCAAAGGAACTCGAAAACAAAACAAACAAACAAGCAAAAAGAATCACTAGAACAAGTAAAGGAGAAACAAGTGAAACTGAAACTGAAGGCACGTGGTTTTTCTCATTTGAAAAAGATACTCGTGATGATCACATTAATACTTAAGCATGCTGGTTGCTGGTTGCTGGTTGCAGGGTGAACACTGAAGAGTGAATGCACAAAGCAACTCTGAATGTGAATGCAGAGGGATGTTGGCTGTTGGCTGACTGAGTCTCTGGATGGATCAATCATTCCCTTTGCCAGTTCAGTTGAATAATGTTTCATGTAATATGTAATGTAAAGTGTAGTGTGTGTAGTGGAGTCGGTGACTCCTTTACCTTTTTCTTCTCTCTCTCTCTCTGCTTTTGCCTATATCCATCTCCTGTTTTAGATACAAGTACATTCTACATTCAACATTCAACATGCATACTTATCTGCACAAAATGTACTGCTTACTTCTCTCTGTATTGTTGTTCTTGTTGTTATTATATTGTTGTTCTTGTTCTTGTTTTACCTTCCCTGTGAGCTGTGAATGTGATGTGGCTGTGATACTGTGATACACATGGAATCAGTATGGAGTTGGACTATAGACCTATAGACATATGCGAATAGATATGCCAATACTCTGCATATTTACACAGAAGATAGAAGATACAAGAGAGCGGAATCAAAAAGGAAAAGGGGTTGTTTTTTCCATCATATACAATATACAATATAAAGATGGTCAATGATACGTTTATACTTTATACTGTGCATAAAACAGACTAGACACTAGACAACCAGCAACTGGCTCAGTAAGCAAAGTCAACTAGGTAACTATTTTTTACATACATTAGACATTACACATTTCAACTATTCTCCAGAGTTTAGAGTTTAGAATCCAGAGTCCAGAGTCCAGTTCAAGATTCAAGATTCACTTGCGTCTTACATCTCAATGACGATGAATCCAAAATCCAGAATCCAGTATCATAATATTTGCATTTTGCATTACCTCGTGTCTCGTATTAATTCAATGATAAAACCATCAAACTGCAAAGGAATGGAATGCACAAGTTTCCAAGTTTACGATTTTTATACCATTCCTTTCTTTCCATCTGATTTAAAAAAAATCCAGAATCCAGAATGTACAAGTTATAAAGATGATACAAACATGACAAAATATTCATTTTCCCGTCAGTTTTCATCCTATTCCTTTGGTTTCTTGGTAAATGAAGGAAGAAGGGAGACCAAAAAATGTATGTGTGTTATGTATTATGTCATCTTGGTAGTTGGTAGTCTTGTTCAATTCAAGATATAAGACAGACCTTTTCCATGTACTTTGATCTTTGTACTTGAATCTTGAATATTGAATCTGCAGATTCTTCAGTGAGCACTGACATCTTCCAACTCAGGTTTCAGATGATACACGATTTGTATCTTTCAGTTTCCTTTTCTTTCATCTTCTTCCCTCAGTAAACAGCAAATGACTCAGGACATTCATACATCATACAAAATATTATAATATTATCCATCTATTATTTTATAATTATGTGTGTAATGCGTGTAGTATGGAGAGTATGGAGTTTGGAGTATGTAGAAAAAATAATAATATATTGCACATTGTTGCGGAGGGTATGAAAGATGAAAGAGCACCCATTTTCTTACAGACATATTCATATTCCATTGGGTCATCATCATCATCATCATGAGCATCACTGTAGTAATAATTACATAAAAAATGCATAGACATCGTCCATGTGAATGTGAGCATAACTTTTCCTCTTTTGGGTTTTTGCATAATGCTCCACCATAATAACTTTGTGTATGTGTGTGTGTGTACTCCACCCAAAACACACACATGGAGAGGAGTGTTTTTTAGATAGGTTCGAGACCTCTTACACTTTACACTTTACATCCAAAACCTACAGGTAAAATGTGGTGATGCCTTATTACTTATTGTCCATGTCTTGTGCCTTGTGCTTTGTGCCTCCTGATGAGAAAAATACCTCAAAAATCATTAGTCCAATCCGAATTAGTCTTGAGTCTTCAATCTTGAATTTGAAGCTTAGCGTTATGGAGTGGAGACCTTCGACGCACTGATAAAATTCCAAGTGTAATATTTCCATACAAGTTGTATCATACAACCGATTCGGATTCAAACTGAAAGCAGTTTTTTTTCCATGTTTTGAGTTTTGAGGATTGAGGACTATTGGCTTTTGGCTCTTGGAGTTTGGCACCATCAACAATCAACATAGACCTTTTGAATTTTGAACATACATACAAGATACACGCACATTAATGTACACACTACATCAATGCACTCATCAAGAGTTTACGTTTTAGGAGGAATTCTGCATAATAGACACAACGCATTGTTGAATCATAATATGAAAAGTACTTGGTGCTGGGTGCTGGATGTAAGAACCTGGGCACAGCAAAAAGAGCAAAGAGTGTTGAACAGCAAAATTATGAATTACCATGAACCACGAGCTACATATGAACACAAAAGCAATAAGCACAGTACACGAGTGACTGAGTCCAGTTCCTTGTAAATCATACCTACACTTGTTCTGATGGTATTCTATCATTATTACATTAAATCCTGTATCCTGTACCATAACTCAAAACTCAAGACTCAAGACTCAAACTTTGGGCTTGGATGCAGAATGCAGAAGAACAAAGCTCAAAACTCAAAGCTCAGACCTAACCAATAGAATTCCATTCCATCATTTTATGCATTACGCATTATTATGATGAGCCTGAATCTAGAATCTTGAATCCTGAATCTAGGAACAAAAGATTGAAAAGTCAAAATATTTGAGCAAAGATTGTGCGTAGATTTTTGATCTTGATTCTTGATTCTTTTGATTTTTGATCGTTGCTTCATCTCATCTGCTCTTCATCTCAAATCTCAAATTATCATCATCATCATCATCATCATTAAAATGCAAATATTTAATTATAATGTGTAGCTACATACTACATAATTCTTCATCCTGCGTCCTGCGTGGGTTCAAAGAGAAAGAGGATGAAGAAATTCATACACAAGACATATCAAGAGTATTGCGTAACTGTGTAAAATGTCTAAAATCTTATGTATATTTAATATGTAACGTTTATGCTCTATAATAATGTCTAAATTCTGAATTGTGAATGCTACACATTATCAATTATAATTCATAATGTCAAATGTACGTATAAGAAACTTGATCAAATCAAACGCTTGCACTTTACTTTTTACAATTACTTGCCGAATTTTGCAAAAAAAAAAAAACTGCTTGTAAAAATTCTACATCAGAAATTCAGAAACCAGAATACTAAATTCTGACTGTATTTATTTAGTCGTAAAAATAGTAAATAGTAAATACGAACAAAAATTAACAGCAATAGAATATAGAACTTTACGCGACAGTTTTCCGTGTTTGTTATTTGTTATGTGTTATACTCTAAATCTAATATGTGCGTAAAGCATAATAAAACAGATTTGTGTAGATTGTAGATTGTAGATGGAGAAGAGATTTTAAATTTGAAATTACATGTGGATGCAGACTGCAGAATGCAGACATAAAAAAGTATGTTATTATTGTTGTATAATATTTTGTTCATGTCATCTGTTGATTTTTGCTCATTGTTGTTCATCATTTGTACTTTGTTCGTAAACGTATATGTTTTCTGCTCCGCTTGTACCTTGTACCATGTACCATGTACGCATTCAAGTGGGGAATTCAATGTTATTCTGAGTTCTAAGTTAAGGATTTGGGTGGAGTAGTTTTAGCACTCTCACAACTTGTAACTTGCAATTTAAACTTAGAACATCTCTTAACAGTTCTTTGCATGAGCTTTGAATCTTGAAGCTTGTTCTCATATTATGATATTTGATATTACAGGATTATACTCCACTCTCCACGCGTCCATAATAGCATATTATATTCGTATTTTGTACATTATACACGCAGGAAAATTATTGGTATTGTTAAAATGATGATCACTGTATCAGAAAGCACAATAAATAATAAATACGTATGTGCACATTGTACATTGTACACGCGTTATAATTGGAAATTGGAATGTTATATTTTATGTTATAAATTGTATTGATTTGATCCATACATAAAACGTTTACCTCAAGACTCAAGACTCAAGATGGCCAATACTCATTGATTTTTGGCTTCTGCCTTGCCTTGCGACAAATTATTAAGTAGTTTAAATACTGGTTGAGAATTGAGAATTGAGAGGTCTACATCTAAATGTGAAAAAATTTGAAAAAATGTGTCAAAAACTCATTAGTGATACAACTTTGATTTTTGCGTAGACCAGAGATGAGACCACCAACAGCAAAACTGTATCAAGTATCAAGCGTTGAGCTTTGAGTTGTACAGCTTCCAATTTTTAATGTCATAATTGGTTTAGGGTCTAGACTCTAGAGTGTACAAAAAAATGTAGAGGAAAGGGAAAAGAAGAGGAGCATAATTTAATGTAATATTTATGATTTGAGCATGAGTGACTACTGACTACTGACTACTGACTGCACATAATACATATACACTCAATGTATAGAATATGGAACGAAAATGGATAGTTATTATCCATTGTGGTCTGTGCCTGTGATGTGATTTCCGCGTTCATTTGGGTTTTATTTTATCGCCCTTTAATATCGTACAATTGCAATTTTGTATTTAGTATTTAGTATTTAGTATTTATTATTTAATCACCATCCTCTTCTTTTCTTCTTCTTTCTTTAGTTCTTTACCTCTTTTTCTATGTAACATGTTCAAATGTGCAATGCTCATTGTGCACAAATAACAAATATCTGCTTCTGTTTTCTGTGTACTGTGCTGTTGCTCCTTTTCTTTATATAATTCATAATAGTTTATAATTATTATGAGATGATTGTTCCAAATTTATACTCAGAGATGTAATGAAATGTACTCAGAAAGATTCATCCTCCTCTTCTCTTTCTTCATCTTTTTCTGGCAATTGAGACTTTTGAGTCTTCAGTCTGTGCTTTAGTCTTTTCATCCACCAAACCTCAAAACTCAAAACAAAGGAAAGCATTCATTTTGTATTTTGTATTTTCACACCTACACGAAAAACTAAAAAAAGTTATTTATAAGTTTCCTTTCATTTTTTATCATTTTATTATTTTATGTGTTATGAATTGTGAATATATGTGATTAGTATTAAATATTATGCTTCGTAATCCATAATTTACAGGAGCACAGTTAAATAACTGGTGGTAAAAAATGTAGAATGCTGTTTCTGCGTCTTTTCTTTCAGTTCTCTGTTTCATGTTTCAAATATAATTAATCGTAAAAAATACTGCATAAATGACAAAAACAAAAGCCGGGAAACGAATACCAATTTAAAATTTTATGACATTAATCAGTAATTTTTAATGATGTTTAATGATAAAAAACTGGAGTGTAAATAAATAATAAAACAGCTGAATTTAATTACTAGCGTGTCTTATGTTTTTTGATACTTGGAAGAATCTTCATTTGCAGTGAGTTGTCAACTAAATACTGAAAACTTTAAACATGACTTAACCTTGGACCTTGTGGAGTGTTGAGTGTCGAATGTCGAGTCCTTTAATTTAATTGTGATCCTCAATGACTGAGTGAAGGAATGAGTAGGCGATTAGGAAGAGATTCTTCTTGTGACATTTGATAATATGATTTAAATTTCAGATTAAATGCTTGTTTATTTCTGGTGTATCCATGATCCATGGTCGTTTTTCATTATCCATTATCCATTATGTATTATGAATTATACACGTTAATCATCATTGTGTTCTAATTTAAAGATACAATTCCAATTGTTTGTTCATGTTTTTTTGTTCACTATTCACTACTCGCTTCTCATTTCTCATATCGTGTATTGTGTACATTTAGTCGAGGTTATTATAGTATGCGTTTTGTGGATGACATAAGACAAGATGTGATCTCTGACTTAACTCCAACAGAGACAGAGACAGAGACAGAGACAGAGACAGAGACAGGAAATAGTTAGCAACTGATGAGCATGAGGGAAAACATAGACACAAAATGATACGACATGACACACGCCTGTTTGACCATCAAATCCCCACATGAGAAACTATAAACACTAACTAAACACCAACTCTGACTCTGTCATTTCACTGAACAAACAAAGAGCAAAATACACGTGTGTTTAACGTTTAGTATTTAGAATCTACTTTGGTAACCTCAAACCTCAAATAGATACAGAAAAAAAAGTAAATTAAATCTTAATTTGGATTCACCACCCACACACAAAAATTCAAAACAAAAACACACACAGACCATAAAACAGAAAACTACTTATTTAATCAAACTTGAATTTACTAATTGAAATATAAAAATACGCTTTGTTCATTTTTTTCATAGATTTTCATTTTACTGATATTCTTTTTCTGCGTTTGATCTTTGATGTGTGTTTTGTGTTTTTTTTGTCGTGTTTGCATTGTGCATTGAACATTGAATTAAAAATGCAGGAACAAACTGAACGAATGCTTGTGAATTGTAGACTGTAGACTGTGGATTGTGGAATTGGCCCAGCTGATTTTATTTTCATTCTCATTGTCTTAGTTTTCCTTTCGTTGGTGTTTTTGATGCACTTTAGACTTTTCCTCATTTCTCTTCATTTCCAAAATATGCAAGCTTCACATAATGCACAACAAAATTGGAATTTGAAATGGACAGCTCATACGTGACCCGTTGCAGAATTTAGAATTTAGACTGTAGAATCTACACGAACGACAAGTAAAAAGTAAATGAATCTAACCGTAAGTCATAAATCGGAAGTAAATGTTTTCTTAACAAGACTGAGGTAAAACCAAAACCACAAAAAGAGCAGTTCAGCGTCCAGAGGGGACAACCACAAAATTCTTTATTGGAAATTAATTAGAAATTGATCATCACGTTGCGGAAAGTCAAGTCAAGATTCAAGTCTCGTGTCTCATGCGATACGAGTTCGTTGGGAATTGGGAATGGTGGTCAATTACTAAACATACAAAATACAAATGCGGTGTGCTCTGTGTAGTTTGTAGTTGAATCTTGAGGCTTGAAGCACGTACAAAATTAGTTAAATGTGTTGTAAATTAATTGGATTAATTAGGAATTAGGATTGAGTGGTGAATGGTGATTACACACGCGTATGGCGGTGGTCGGTGGTCGGTCGGTGGCTTTTTTGTTACATTTTACTACCCACAAAAATTGATGGAGGAGAGTTTTACAAAACTCAAACAATCTCCAAACTCCAAACTCCAAACTACTAAAAAATTGCTTCCCTTTAACAAGCTATTTCCATTCATTCCATACATATAAATCATAATGCAAAGTTCTCATCACTCGTCAGTCTCATCAGCCGCACCGTTGACATTGCAAATTTTGCTGGTGAAGAAAGAAATATCCTAAAAATCTTAACCGACAAAAAGCAAATAAGTCATTTCATCAGTGCAAATATCATAATATTGAATGAGTACTAACTACATTCAGTCTCAATCTCTTGCAATCTTACGCTCTACGCTCTAAGCTCAATTATGCATTACGTCATATTTTGATAATTCAAAAATTTTAAATTGAAAAATGAGTCACAAAAGGAGAGAGACGAGACGGACTGAGAGAGAGAGAGAGAGAGAGAAAATGAGAAGTCAGTAAATCTCTTCCTGATTTGCATGTCTCTTATTAAATATTAAATATGATATCATACATTATACATTGTACGTTATTTCTTTATCAAGTCTTCTGTACTGTCCATTTTCATCTTTCATTTTGCACGTATGATTCACATTTCACATTGTACATGAGCTATAATTACTTTTGTTATTTCAATTTTGACGAGTTTGACGTTTGATCCACTACTGTCTACTGGCTCATTTCTATGCTCTGTGTATTATTATGTATTATGTGTACAGTGTACAGGATACAGGATAAAGGGCAAAGTACGTGATGTGATACTATTAATCCTGATGACTGATTGCACGAGTCAAGCGAAACTTACTAACATTTGCCATTTGCCATTTACACTTCAAGTATTGTACATTGTACCTACAGAAATTTTAAATTTTACGTGTGCACTATGTTACATAGTCTATGTAGTGTGTAGTGTGTTATGTTTGGTATTTAGTATTTAGCTGTCCGCACTTTTAGATTCAAGATTCTAGATTTTAGATAAAATGAAACGAAATGGGAAACGAGAAAGGAAGAAAATCATGCAACATTTATGACACATGTTCAATCCAATCCAATTTAATATTCAATATTCAGCTGGCTAATAGAATATGCATAAATACTTTACATTTAATGTAGAATGGAATAAGAGAACAGTTTAGAGTTTAGAGTTTAGAGCTTAGCTGATTGGAGATTGGAGGAAGAAGGAAGAGTGTTCCACCTTTTCATTGACAAATCAATGTAGTAGCAAAACTAATATTATCAAGAATAAACTGTGAGCTACGAACATGCTTTTTTCAGTACACAATGCACTATTTGAAAAATATTATTCTGATTCAAGATTCAATCCTGAGCTTAAATATTTTATCTTTTATCATCAGCAGTGGAGTAAAACATTAAAAATGAATCATGTACGAACAAATTTCCACGTGATTTGTGATCAATTCAAAACTTTTAAAACTCAATAAAAAGGTTTTGTGGAAATTGTGGAAATGAAAAAGAAGTTCTCACCAATTACTTTTAGGATTTAGGATGCTCTGGTTTCATATTTACAATTTACCATAGTTCATTCGTAAACTATACATTATACATATATACAATATTATACACTCACGAAACAAAAAGACCAAAGGAAAAATATTCATGTGCAATGTGCATTGTGTGTGGCATGATAGAAATGATTACATGACACTTCAATATTCAATGTGTATATAAGGGTGTCATAGGAGATCTTATAAAATGATTTCTTATAAAATTAGTTCTTATAATTATGCAGTTATAAATTATGTTGTT
>JAQGBH010001814.1:0-28973 GCA_034698265.1 Sminthurinus aureus
TCATATTGCCCCAATGTGCACGGACAGACAGACAGCCGTACACGAGGAAAGCAATAGTCAGCTTCGCTTCCTAAAAAGGGAAAGGAGAAGACATTATCATTACCCACTGGATATGCACATATATGTTATATGTTATATGTTATACCCACTTCCTCCTTCCTACCGCTCAGTCTGTCTTGAGTCTTGAGATGGTTGTAAAGTAATATCTGTTCACTGTTCAAGAAGCACTACTACTTTAGTCTAGTATCTAGTAGTCATGTACATTGTACACGCCACTGTGATCATATTTTCTCTTTAATTAAAATGAAAAAGTACCGTGGCTCCTACGTTTTCCCTTAGAAAGGATTTTTTTCTCTTGAATCTAGAATCTAGAACCCAGACTCGAGACTCGAGACTCAAGGCTCTGGACTTTTCTTTATGCATCATGTATAATAAAAATTTGAAGAATAAACCTTGCGGTAGACGGTCGGTGATGTATCTATAAAGTCTTAAATGTCATTATGGTTTTGTACAATGTACAATGTTTAATGTACAGGTAGAAGGTAGATCCAGGATTTTTAGTACACGTGAATCGACAATGTACAATGTACATTGTGTAGACTATGCTTATTTTGTGAGTCTAGTTTATTAGACTGTAGAGTGTAGAGGGACGTTTTAAGGACCTACAATCTACAACGTACAGAGTTGGGTCAAAAGTAATGCCGGGATAAGAAATAAGAACAGGAACAGGAACACGGCTGTATAATGTATCTTGTATATGAAAGCTCAAAGCTCAAAGCTCACCACAGAAAATGAGGAAAACAGAGACACCGTCTCTCTCCGCTCGTCTTAATCTCATTTTTTCAAAAGTCTCCTCCATCACCTGTTTTATGAGTATTTTATGAGTTTAGTAGTATTTTTGAAAAAATGGGGAAAATCTGCTCTTACCATCTCATGTATGGTATTTGGATGTACATTAAGGACAATACTCTCGTACTCTCTGCTGCCATGGTATCTATGGTAATAGAGGATAAATTTAGTAGGGCAGTGTAGATAAATGAAAGGGAGAAAGCGAGAAATCTGGACTTGGAAAAAAAACGTATTCGTATCCAATTTTTCATTTGCATAGAGTATATGTGGAGCATTGTGCATTGTGACCACAGAAAACAGAAATCTAATGCCACTCCACACTCTACACTCTACATTCCACCTCTATGTACCAGAGACATGTATGCACAATGCACAAATCTGTGTAGAATTGAGAGTTTAGAGTGTAGGGTGTAGAATGTGTGTCCCTTTTTAAAATGTGTGTCCTTTCAAACTCTACATTCTACATGAATTATGTGAAAGGGCCTACGGCCTTACACGAATCTCTGTCTCTCTCCTTCTTCCGTGCTTCCGTGTGTTTCACCATTCACCATCTTCGTGGTTTTCCAGCTTTGGCCTTCTCTCTCCATGTCTCATGTAACCGTATTATAAATTTAGAGTGAGCGAGTAAAGAGTAATAGAGAGAAAGCAGAGGAAAATTTCCTCTGCTTTGGGTTTCTCTCTGCCATACCAAACCTACCCATATGCACATTTTACATGTTCTGGGCTTTCATAATTTTTTTCCATTGGTTTCAACCATGCTTTTAAATTTACAACAATCTCGTCCCCGCCTTGTTCCTATTCCATGCTCCACACTCTAAACTTCATACTGTTCACTATTCACAATTCACATTTGCTCCTTCATGAGTTCCCGTTATACATAAATTCTATATACATTTGTACACTGTAGACTGTAGACTGTAGATGTAGATTGTAGATGGAAACGGAGTACAATGGAATAGAATGTATTTCCAGGACAAAGAATGACATCAACTTTGTAAATTGTACACTGTACATTTTAGCTGCAGGAGTACAACACAGAAATTTCCCTGTGTCGTTTGTCTTTTTGCAGCGCGTGTATTGTATAAGTGTACACGGTACACTTTTGGTCATGCATTGAGAAAATGGACGGGAAAGCTCAGCCAACTTTTTAGGATTAATTTACATTACATTTCTGCTTAATTGCATATTCAAATTCCAACACTGGAGATTCTAGATTCTAGATTCTAGATCCGAGATTTGTGATTCGAGATTTGAGTGTAGTTCTATTTCCTTTTCATTATGTTGGGAAATGAAGGTGAGAGTTATCTTGGTATCCTTGTGCTGTGTTATTGTGTTATATTGTATTATGTTATATGATTAGACATGGACATGTTTGGTATTTGGTATTTGGTGCTTGGTGCTTGGACCTGCGATTAGAGGCAAGTCGAAAGATTTGGATTTTTGATAAGGTTCCTGCACACAATGCACACTCTTGTTCTTTCAACTTGTCGAGCTCGAGTTGGATTTGGATTTGGAGTTCACCTGTGGTTTGTGGTGATTACTTATGCACAGTTCACTTCTGGTCTGGTCTGGTCGGGTGTTTCAACTGTTGTTCGCATACTATTATAATAAATGGCATTCATACAGGTATAACACGTACATATAATAATAATAATAATAATAATAATAGTTCTATGTCAAAGGTAACGAGAATAAAGCATAGAGAAATTTTGTTTTCCTCTTCGTCTACACTTTACAATGTACAGTGTACGATTCAAAGATTTTTTTTATTTGTAAAAATAAAAATAAAATGAAATATTATAGTACATGGCGTGTTTGTGCATGGTGCCTTGGTGCTTGATCTATTCAAAATTCAGAGGGAGTGAAAGCATGACTGAGTTCATGGAAAGCGTATTTAGGTATAATGGGATCGGGAGCACAATACAAAATAATTGCACGTTGATTGAATAAATAACGAAATCTCTTCATCTGTACCATGCTCAATGCTCAATGCTCAATATGCAGTATGCAGTATACACTGTGGATTTATATTGTGCATGCTCCTCTGTAATATTACATTACACATGACATCGTGCTGGAGAGGAAAAGAAAGAGAGGGAGAGAGAGATACGTGTGTAAGTACGTGTACAAAGTACATGCCTTTTGAATTCATCATGATATATTATGAGCACCGCATTCTCTCTTCTCTTTTCTCTATTCTGAATGAATGAATGTTTAAAATGGGAATGCCCATTATAATTCCGTCTCTATTGAGGTTTAAACCTCTTATGTTCTCCTCTCTCTCTCTCTGTCTCTCTCTTTTCTCTAAGTCTCTTTGTATTTTTTAAATCTTGAAATCAAAATAGAGAAGAAATCTGTGATGAATGAATGGAAAACCTGGAAATTTCCTGCAAGATTTTATTCTTATGCACGTAAATTTTTATTCATGATTTAAGATTCATCTTTCATGCTTCATTCTAGATTCTGAATTCTAGATTCTAGATGCAATATGAAAGATGAAAGATGAAAGATGAACATGAAAATGAAATATGCATATCGAACAGCACATCAATGTTGAAAGTGAATGAAAATCAGGAATTCTTGGAACTTCAAAGCATCACTTGTCTTGTGTACAGAGAACGGAGAATTGAAGAGAGTTGAGAGTTGAGAAGAAAGCTCACAAGTGTGTCTAGTGTCTAGTGTCTAGTGTACCGAGTTTCACGGTGAAAACGGTGACGCTTTTCCTTTTTTTTCTCTTACTTCTTCTTTGCTTTCTTCTTTTTCTTCTTCCGAGTGAGTGACTAAAGGGAAAAAGGAATTGATAAGGAGTTTCGTGGTGAATTGGTCATGCACTGAGTGCTTTAGGGATCACCATGTGAAATAATATGATTGTATGCATCTTGCATATGAATCTGAATCTGAATATGTAAATGTACGTCGAGTATTGAGTATTGAGTTGTGTGTCTAATGTCTAATGCGGAATTTGGAATGTGTAACGTGTATGAATGCATATCAACCAAATTATATTATCAAATTTTACAGAGAGGCTAAACAAGTCTACACTCTACACAACTCCTTCTGCACAAACTATCAAATACCAAATACCAAACTACAAACTACAAACAAGATGATGACTATAGAATATAGAACAAGTCTAAGCCTTTATTTCTGTACTGGTGTTGTGAAAGTATGTTCATCTGTGTGTGTTTGAGTGTAGAATGTAGAATGTAGAGTGTGGGGGTTTGAATGTCTCCGTTGAGACTTTCCATCTTGAATTCTCTCTCCAGATACTGAATACCGATGACAAGGTTCATATTTTCATTAAAAGTAATTGGAGAATATTGGTTGAGAGAGTTATGAGCCGAGTGATTGTAGACTCTACACTCTACAGTCTGCACTGTACTTTGAGATGAAATCTTCATTCCATTTGTGTGCATGAGCTGAGTAATCGGAGAGAGGACTGAGGAAAGTGCAAAGAGCTTGATAAAGTAGATATATTATATTAAGCCAAACGTTGACGAGGACTAGAAAGGAAGGAGCAGAGTAAAAACAGCGGATTTTCACCTACCATGTTTAGAATATTTTCTGTTTGTACTACATACAAATTACAAGGTATAATACATGGAGTATGGATAGTGGATAAGAATGTGCAAAATGTTCTTCACACTGGGATGTTTTCTTGTTGTCCTTTTAGTGGAAAATGGGAAATGGAAGATTGAAGATGGAGGAGGGAAAATGTCTGTGTGGTTTTTGAGGATATGTTTGTATTTTGTAGAGAGAGAAGAGATGGGATGGGATGAAAATTAAAATGAGCTTGGAAAGTGATGGAGAGTGTATATATTATATACGTATACATACATGTATCTTACGTCTTGAGCATGTGAGTTTGTTTGCATGTTTGTATGTGTGTATGTATGCATCTAAAATTTATAGTGTCGGTGAAATAATGAGTTGCACTTGTTAGGATTGGAGAAGAAAGGCCCAGATGTTGAAGAGTTTGAAAGTGGTATGATGTATGGTGACATTTTTCTTCGTTCCATCTCTCTTACTCATTCTGCCTCTCCTCTGTCTCTGTCTCTCATCCACTTTTCTCTTTCTCCTTGCCGTTGCTGTTGTCGTTGCTGTTGTCATCGGCTGTTCCAAATCTGGAGCATTTTTGAGTTGCTTTGGTTTCCTCCATACTCCATACTCTGTTACTGAGATACATGCATTTCTCCTTCAAGAGGAGTAGAATGGGGTAGTCGAGTCGGTATTTATTCTCAACATTGACAGACATTTAATTTGCTCTGTAATATCGTCAAGTTTACTTAAGGAGACGGCAAGCCTTTTTTTAAGAGGCATTTGTCATCTTATCCTTTCTCAGAGGCACAGGGAAACATAGAAAGAAAGAGGAAGAGAGAGAGACAGGGAGAGAGGCTGCCACTGGAGATGATGAATATGAAAGAATAATTCGTAGCAGACTCAAAACCGAGAATCAGGAGGAAAATGTACATCTATTGTAGAACGTACAAGCACATGTATCCTCTACCCTGTATCCAATGGAAATGAAAGAAGAAACAGTATGGATTATGGAGCATGGAGAACAATACAATTTAGTATTATTATACAACATAGATGCATGACTGTATTCACAGAACAAGCGTACATTGCATAAGATTGTACTTGTTCTTGTCTCTGTAGTATTTGGGGAAAAGGCGTGTTAGCTTTCTAGTATTTTAGTATTCTGGTTTCTGGTATTTTCAGGCTTTTAGGTTCCAGGTGCCAGGCTTGAGCTAAAGAATTGTAATATGAGGATACGATAAAAAGTACAAAGTAAAAAGTAGTTTACACACCATGGTGTTAGTGTTGTGTTTACATTTTGCATAGTATTGTCGTTACTATTGCTATAACTTTTACAAGTTTGTGGGGTGTGGAGTGTGGAGTATGGAGTAAGCATTTTATGTTCAGTGCTGCCACACCTTTTGAAGAAAGAGGAAAGAAAAAGTTGAGGGTATTTATATCAATTTTCAATGCCAATGCCAATGTTGATACATTGTACTCCGTACACGCATGTAGGAAGTAGGAAGCGTATGGTATATGTGAGTATAAATTTTTCCTGGTACGAAATACAAAAAAGGAAGGTAAACGTAAATGAGAGGTGGAAGAGAAAAAACAGAAAAGGAGAAAGAGGAAACCCCTACGAAATGGAAATGATGTAGAACGTACAAGTTCAGGAAAAATATGAAGGAAACCAACGAACCAATATGTCAACTGGAATGGGATCTAGTATCTAGTACCTAGAATCTACAATGGCGATGGATTTTTCCATCACGGTTCTACATTCTACAGTGGTAAAACCAAATGCAACCCAGAAGCATTGCCATATTTTTGTTGCTATTGGTGTTCCGTGTTCCCTGTTCCTGTTGTCATTGTGATTGTGATTGTCGTTGTCACTCTCCCTTTATGCTATTTTTACCTATCTTGAGGCCTAGACGTGGCCTCAACGTGTATGTTGTATATTTTGTATTTTACATCAGTATTTGTGAGTGATTCTTATGCCTTGTATACTATCTCCCATCTATAAAAATACCAGACGAGAGGAAAAAACCCGAGTGATGAGACTTTTTCAAGATGAAAAGGAAGGAAATGAAAGAAAATGTGTCTGTGGTTTGTAGAGAGAGAGATACCTGACCCACACTGCTGGTGTTACCTGCATGCATGCATAAACTACCCACTACCCAGACCAAACCAAACCAGACGAGAGCTGATCCTTCTTTCCCCTCTGATGATAGATGATGATGTATCTTCATTTTCCATTTTCCATTATCCATTTTTCATAAATTGATGGAAGGCAGGGCGTGTGAGCCTGCCTTGTGAATTGTGACTACATATATCATAATGATAAAAATAATGTGTGGATAATGAGAGGAAGAAAGGGTATCGTACGTTGTAATTCAGGTTTTATCCAAATATTCCACATTTATTATAAATTATAATATTAGCCTGCGAACGCTCGGATCTTGAATCAAATTTTGTTACAATCCTTGATTGTTTGCCGTAAAACGTAAAACGCAAAGTAAAAAATTACGTTTATTAAATACTTTAAAATATTATGAGTTATGAATCATGAGGATTTGATTGTTGGATAAAATATCATAATAATATTTTCTATTAATTCTTTGCGTACCTTAATTTTGTTCTGCATGTTTCCATCTAAACATACAGAATACAGGGTACAGACGTAAGACTTTGGATTTGGATTAAGATTTGAAGGTTAAAGACATGAACAGAGAAATCATTTTGGATTATGGATTTAGAATCCTCTGCACTCTGCATTCACAAGGCTCTTCGATGACAGAAACTAAATTGAGCTTATAAAATATCTAAATAGAAAAGTTAGTGATCCCATTGGATACATGAATGTACATGAATGGTATTGCAGTTTGCAGTATAGTTTTTGTAAACATGCTTCGTCTACTGTCTTTTGTCTACTGTCTACCTTCAAGTCATTTTGAAAAGAGAAAGGAATGGAAAATGAGTAGACTTGCGATTAGACTCTAGACTCCAGACTCTAGATTGTAAACTCTAGACTGTAGACTGCACTAATATTAAGACATGGAAGACGGTGACAGACTTGTTATTTATACCCGTGGGTTAGAAGTGCAATGCTCTGTGGTACTTACGAAATGTTTCAAGTCCACATTCAAAACACACTACAGTCTAAACTTTACACTCTACACTCTACCACATGTACAATGCACATTGTGGTTCGATAAATTATTATACAAGTTTCAACTTTGTGGTTCAGGAGGAGCAGTTAGTTGAAGGAATAAGATGAAAATGAACAAGTACAAGCGGAGCAGGAGAAAGGAGGAAGGAAAACGGAAAACGTACATTCTATACGTATTATACAGAGGAGCAAATGGAAACAAGAAACAAGTTAGTGGAGGAGAAACAGTAAACAGTTTTAGGCAGGTTTAGAATTTAGAATGAAAATGACTATGACTTTAACTTTGACAATGAAGCTCGTACTAATAGGAATGAGAAAGCGGATACATATTGTAAACATTTATACGGCATTATTTCATAGGACTGTCGTAGTCGTATTCGTAATCGTATTTTGTAGTCGTTTCGTCCTCCTTTACAGTAATAATAATAATAACAGTAGAAGTAGTTTGAGTTGTAGATTCTAGATTCTAGATTGTAGATTCCAGACATATTGCATTCTATATTCTATGTTGTGTACCAAAATACAGCTGTGAATAGGAATACGAATATAAAGACGACACTCTCCATTTCTCATCTCCTCAAAGGAAAGGAAAGCTCTCTTATATCTATATCTACATGTAACTAAATTTGTTTGTTTTTCTGTTTCTACTTTCTACTTTGTACCCACTGGAATTTGTTATATCTGTACATTGTACATACACACTCAGTTTTAATGTACAGATGTAATAGAAGAGGATGCGAAGAGCTGAGCTGAACTGAACTGAGTTGACTTGACTTGAGTCTTGAGCCTTGAGTTGAAAGTAGAGGGTAGATTGTTTTTGGGAAAGTAAATTTTATTTGAAATGAAATGAAATGTTCTCCTGTCTATTCAATGTTCAGTGTTCAATGTGAAGTGGAGGCTTGTTCGTGGTCTTATTATAAGATGTCACATTCTTGCTCAAATTATCCAAGTTGAACTGCTTTGTTGTCACACTTTCTCCTAGTACTATTCTATTTCTGGTTCTAGTTCTCCTTCTCGTTCTAGTCTATTTCGATTTCTATTCTTGGTTCTGTCAAGTGTGTATTCAGCTCGGTTCCTGAATGCTCAATGTGGATGTGGATAAGTGTCGTCAGAATCCAGACAGTAACACCAACAGATGATGATGATGCTGATGTTCGTATTCGTGATCGTGTTCATGATGGTACACAAAAGAGAAGTGAAGGGAATGATGTGGACGAGTATAATCACAATTATTTCACTTTCAATTTCTCCGTTTTCTTCCAACGCTCTCGTCTTGGATTCTACATTCTAGATTCTAGACGCTAGATGTTTTCATTTAATCATTATTTGGTGTTTTGGATATAACGTTATAAAACACTTTGCCTTTTACATTTTATACGTTCATGCCTAATATTTTATATTGAGGATTGAGGATTTATTGAGGCTTTCAAATACGTAAATTCAAAAGTGGGGGAAATTTTGGTGAAATAATAATAATAATAATTATTATTATTCTCACTGTTAAAGCTATTGGAACCCGTTTGTTTTCTTGCTCCCAAGAAATGGCATTGTGTTTGTAGTTTGTAACTTTCCAATCTAATTTGCTGAGGTTATCAGAAGGAGTAAGAGCAAAAGAAAGAGAACCAGAATGGGAATCAGAACGGTGATCTTACAACTTACAACGAACAACGAAACACAAACTACCAAGTACCAAGTACGGAGGATTATATCAGAGAAAGATGGAGACAAAAAGAATGAGAGATGAAAGAGTTCTGCGAGGGAGGAGACAATGTAATAATACAGTGAACTGAAAGTAGGAACGAGAAACTAGCTCACAAGTTTTTTTATGAATGAGACTGATGATACGTCAAAGAAAAAGGCGAGGAAGAAACAATGTTCAGTTTTCAAAAGTCCTAGTCGTATTCGTATCTGTACTTTGCCTTATCTCTCTCCTTTCTCATAGTTTCTCATAGTCAGCTTTATTCTTTCCTTTCCTTAGGAAAGTACAAGTAGTGTGTTTGAGTCTTGAGTCTGAGTCTGTTTCTGTTTCTCTCTTTCACCTTGTAGATATTTTCCTGTCCCTCAACTTTTCCTTCTCTTATGTTGCTTCTTTTAAGCTAAAGATCAAGATGAAGATGAAGATAAAAACATGTGTAACTTGGACCTTGGACTTGTACTGTGATGTCCGTTGTCTCTCTTGTCTCTTGTCTCTTGCTTGTGTTTGTATCCATCCTCTTACATCAAACATCCAACATGCAATATTAAGAGAGTCACAGGGATCAAATGGAGCGTGTTGTTATGTGTATGTTACATAATATTTTGTTGTGTCTCTACACACACAATCTTGCCAAAGTTTGTCTCAATTTTCCTGCTACATCACACATGTATCTAGATTCTAGAGTCTATATTCTAGATTCTAGATTCTAGATTCTAGAATCTAGAGACTTGTGTCCACTCTCTATAAATGTCGGGTTCAAGTGGTGTGTCTAATATTTGAAGATATGTTCCAGGTCCAAGTGTGTTCGTCATTCTTGTCTCCTCTCTCCGTCTACCGTCTACTTGTCGGTTTCGGTCTAGATCTCCGCCTCGATGAAACTAGAACTAGAACTACAACAACTTATGAAGAGAGGAATGAAATTCTCCTTGGTTCTCCCAGCTCAGTTTCGTGCCAAATAAGAAATAAGAAGTTGGTCCCCTCTACACTCTACACGTCATGAGAGCATGGTCGTCAACATTGTCACAATTAGGGTGACAAGTGTTTATTACTTTGGATTGGGTTGGATTGGATTGGATTAGATTAGATTAAATTCCCTGGTTCAACTCATTCCCGGCACGTAAAGAATCTAGAAGATAGAAGATAGAATCTAGATGATATCCTCATCATCCATCCATCCATCCAGCCAACCATCCATTCTTCACTTTATCTTGTATCCCAAAATGTCCTCCCCTTCCTTTTCCTTCCATTTTTCTCATAAAGGTTCCCTCCCTCATCCTTTCCCCTCTGTTTTATCTGTAGTACAGGAGCATGTAGTATGGAGTTTGGAGTGTGGAACATGGCACATTTTTTAGCTAGTTTTGTTATTGGAATGCGACTGACTTGTGAGAGACTAATTATAAATAGGACTTGAGAATTCCCAGATTCACATAAATGATGAAAAATTACAAGGGTGGATGATTTTATCGGGAAATGAATTTTTGTAACGTGTCTGCTTTGTGTTTGGTGTTTTGTGTTTTGTGTTTTGTATGATGCCTCTCGATTCTCAAAGTGTATCTCAAAGCTCATTCTAGAGTCTTGAGTCTCGATTTTGCATAAGTTTACCTTAGCTCCGTCATGAGTCATGAGTCATGATTATGTCGTAGAACTGTATGTTTGAAGAAAAGAATTCCAAACTGATTCATTTCCTTTTTAACTGTGGGGTTGTACAAAAAAACATATAGGTAGGAATATGCGAGGAAGGAGTGATGAAAAATTGGTGGAAATTCCTTTGCCAGATTTTTTGTTTGTTTGTTTGAAAATATTTGTAAAACAGTAAAATATTCTGTCTGTTGCGTGTTATGTGTTATGAGTTATGAGTTACGAGAGTCGTGTTCTGAAATAAATACTCGTATTGGCTGCTATGAAACATTTGCAGTGAAAAAGAACCCGAGTCAACGGCAAAGGCAGAGAGTTGTAGTCACCGAGTGAAGTTGGTGGGAGAAAATGAGAGAAAGAGGAGAAAGGGAAAATATACAGAAGATGGCGCTCCCGGTACAAAAAGTGAAAACCGTCACCGTCCATGTGAACTGGCACTATATACTATACATTCCACACGCTATACTCTAAACTCCATATTCAATACATATGTATCTACTTTTGTTGGTTTTGAATAATGTGTTTCAACTTGCTTTATACGAATAAAAAATAATTAGGCTTTACATGAATATTTTTGTCATTTAAATAAAATACATGTAATAATTTAAATGAAATATTTGTGCATAAGGTTTAAAATGTGAACAGTAAAAATCGTAGGAACGCAAATGGTTTATGTGCATAAAGTTTACAAATGTTGTACGTTGTAGATAGATACATAATGTTCAAGTGGCTAGAGGCTAGAGACTAGAGGTTTGATATAGTTTTGGACTGCTGAAAAATTGTGATACAAATTGTTGGCGAATTGTTGGATTTACATCCTCGAGTTTTGAGTCTAGAGTCTAGAGTCTGGATGTAGAATCTTGAATCTAGAATCCAACTGGTTGATAAAATGTACTAGTTCCCAAATACAATATGACATGAATATGAAAAATGAAGAGGAGGAGAAGAATAAAGTAGTAGTAGTCGTAGTAGTAGTATCCGTAGACAAAGAAGAAGGAGAAATGTAGAAGAGTAGAAGAGAGCAAAGTATGAAAAAACAACAAGTCTTAGAAAGAAAGCAAGATGACTTGATATGGTGTGATGTGGTTTGGTTTAGTTTGGTGTCTGGAGTTTGCTGTATGTATGCTGTTTGGTGTTTGATGTAAAGAAGGAGGATGGTAAAATGGTGAGAAGTTGGAAATGTCAGAATTTTTTTCTGTATTACGCCACATAGTATCCATTCTTAAAAACGTACGTATCTAGTGTCTAGTATCTACGGTATGTGAATGCTATTTATATAACAATATAACATACTGCAAGTAGTAGTAGTAGTAGTCTTCAGTGGATGGCCTGGAGCCTGCAGTGCACAATATACAACACACAGTGTACAGTTGTATATTTATGAAGGAAATGGTTTCGGTTTTGTTCAGACTTTTTATCCTTTGATTTATAGCTGTTGCTCTCTCTCTCTCTCTCTCTCTCTTGCTTTCTTTCTTTCTCCCTGAATTATGTTATCCGTGAGTGGTTTCCTTCATTGTACACTGTACACTGTGTACTCAAGAAAAGATGAATGTACATCGTACATCGTAGTTCGTACGTCCTACATTTGCACATTGCACATTGTACACTGTACAGCAGCATTTAGAAAAAGCAGAGGAAAAAGAAGGGGGAGGAGGAGTTGTTGGTTGCTGTGAAATATCCTCGATCCTAGCATATTATTTCGAGCAAGTTGAAGTAAGCATATTATGTCTAACTTATTATACACTCATAAATATGCACACGGACATACACACATGTAGTTACATTGGTTCACTCGAGTCTCGAATCTCCATTCTCGAATCTCGAGGCTTGAGGCTTGAGACCCGAGACATAATGATGACGATAACACATTAGTCCTATGTACAATGCACATCGTTTATACAGACACTCCATCTTTTATTTGTGTACGGTGCATTGTGCATTGTATATTGTATATTTGTGTATGTTTGTAGTGGCATGAGTAGACGTCCTGCTCCATTATAATACATAATTTGTAGATATTTTGGATTTTGGATTTTACTTGATGCAGAATAGAGATTCACTGGAGACGCGAGACTGGAGACTTTGAAAGTCAAGAGAAAAAAAAGTGAAAGAATAGGAAAGAAAAAACAAACTAAACTAAAGAAAACCAAAGTACATGAAGAATTTTGTTTAGAGGAGAAAGCATCCAAATAACTAGATGGAAAATAAAAGGAACCTGCAACTCTCAACTTTTTATTCCCGTTCACGTTAACAGGGAATCATGGACTTTGAACATGTTTCCTTATCGAGAATCTAGAATGTAGAATGTCGAGTGTTTGCATGCGTAAATAAGCAAGCGAGTAATATGGGTTAAGTAGGCAGTTGATAGAAGATGGAAGGTTACATTTTCTATCGTATTCCTATTCGTTTTCCTATTTTTGTTGTCGGGAGTCCAGGCTGAGAGTGAAGGGAACAAGAAGAAGAAGAAGAAGAAGAGGACGAGGAGGAAAACGGAGAAGCGAGGGATATTTTGTATATCCATGGATTATGTGTATAATGTAGGCTGTAGTTTGTAGGTTGTAGGTTGTAGGTTGTAGGTCCAACAACGTGGAGGGTATTTTCTTCCTTCTTGTTGGAAAAGTTTCTTACAACAGTATTTATGTGAGTGAGGCAATGAATGGAGTTGTGTAGTCTTGTTCTTCTGATTATGACAAATTACACCAAGTCCGTGTATTTGTGAGAGAGACTACAAACTGTGTTTGTGTTTTCCTTATACATTACTACTTTCTTCATTCTACATTCTACATTCTGTGCTTTAAACATCCACCTTCATATATTCCTATATGTGCATACAAATTTCACTAGTTTGGAAAGGATGGATGGAATCCTTGTTCAAGATTGAGTCGAGTTGAGTTGAGTTCGCTCACAAACTTTTCCTACTATTTTCCATCGTCTGCAGTCTCGAGTCTGTAGTTTGTGTTCTACCTTCTACATTTTAGATTCTAGATTCTAGATGCTCAACTTGGAAAATGAAATGAGTGTACTCTGTAGTGCTTAGTACTTAGTATAATTTCCAGACCTTTATCCCTCGTCCTATAATATGCATACATTTGTATAATTTGTAGGCAAAATCCTGTACTGTAGTGTAGTGTGTTATCCTTCCCGCTCATATGTATTCATACTTATAGACTTGTTTTGTGTGTTGTTGTGTTTTACATGCTTTGGTGCACTCTCTTTCCATTTCTCGTCAGTTTCAAGTTGAATCTTATGAATTTCTCCTTTTTTCCTTCCCATTTCTCTCCTGATGTAAACTAAGACTGAGAAAATGGAACTTGTCTGATTCTACGCATTCTACTGTATACTTCTTCTATTGTATTTTGTAGGATTGTATTGTATTCTATTGTATTGTGTGTGGCAAAGCTTGTACAATTGTACAACTGTACAACACTCAACCTTGATTTAAACTCGTCTCGTTTTCCTTTTCATTTTCATTCTTCTTCCTTGTAACCGGTTGAATTGTTCTCCTTTCTCCCTTCTCTATTATTCTATTCGTTTTATTTCTTCACGGATGAAACTTGTGAAAAGTGGAATGGAGAATGGAGAAATTTGCAAAATTATCAATAAACATGCTTAACTTGGATTTTGTCCTTCATTTGTGGCAAATTTCTAAATAAAGTTTGTTCAAGAATGAAAGTAGAAATTTTCTTAATGTGCGCCCTTTATTATATTTACTCTAGACTCTAGACTCTAGACTCGATTCTCCAGTTTTCAGTCTGCATACTCATATTTCACCATAATCAAGATTTTCCACAATTGTTTTTCATAATGCCTTCCATATTCCGTATTTGGTATGAAAAATACAAGTAAAAGTAGAAATATAATGGAAACAGAAGGGAGCATGATAAACGTGGATTTGTAATTTAAATTTCCACGAGTTTTGCTTCCGACAGATGAAAATTACACGACATGTTATTATCGTCATGTACATTTGGCGAGGAAACTTGGAGCTTTCGCTTCAAGTTTCATGGCAAGCACATGGTTGTTTTAATTTAAATTTATGATATCCCTGGAATTTGGAATTTGGGACATTTAAATGGATAAAGGGCTGAAATTCTAAGTTCTAAATTCGAAGTACGAAATACAGATATTTGAGCCATGTCATGCTATTTGTTGATTGTCGTGGTAGCGGGTGATTGAAGGAATGAGTTCATGTCAAACCCTTGTACGTTGTACATTGTACAGTGTACATGAATTATGTGTAATGTTACTTGCAATTAATGATAAGAATACGAAATACGAAACATGACCAAAAGTGTACATTGTACATTGTACATGGTACGCACATGCTTCAAAGATACAGAACCCAGCAACCAGAATATTGATAGTGTGAATTTTGAAACTAACAATAGCTCTTGTATGACAAAAGGTGGAAAATAGAAAGTAGAAAATAGAAAATACCTGTAGTTTACAGGTTTACATTGTCGTTTGTATGTGGTTACAATTTGAGTTATTTGTGGATACAATTTGTGGTTGGTTTGATTTGGTTTGGTTTGTGGCTGTATTAAATATGTATACATGTTATTGTGATCCGTGAGAAAATGGTAACAGGAAATGTACTCTTTTCAGTGTTGATAGATTTTTTGAGCAGAGTTAAAAAATTGGTAGCCTGGTCCGGTCTGGCAGAAAACTCCTGGACATTCACCATACATAGGCTGTGTAGATTGTAGATTGTTAGATTGTACATTATGTATTATTTGTTATGGTGAGCTTAAGAAAGTGAATGTGGATTTTTGGTGAGCATTCGGGAATTTTGGGAGTGAGTAGTGGCAGGTTGTTTTGGCTTGATTGATTGAGATTTCATGAGGTGAAGGATTTTATCGTGTGGGGCAGCTGTGCTTTTTTGGTTCTTGCTTAATGGCCACTGGCTACTGCCTACTAGTTCTTTCCTTGGACTGTGGACTGACTTTCCCCGAGTAGACTATGTTCTACGCTACAGTGGAATGGACTTAGTTTCTCAGTGACTAGTAAGCTTTTAACCTTGTTTGCTAAAAACAGGTTCACACACTAGAACTAGAACTAGAGCTGGAACGGGAACTGGACAGACTAAAAAAGCAGGAGCAAACCCAAAACGGAGGAGGTTCGTTCTTGTTCATTGGTGCACGTATTGGTGCTCGTAGCTACTTGACCGTTGATCGTGTTCACTCGTCCTGACGAAATATATAGAGCCTGAAACCCATCCGGTGTTTTACGAGAGTGTTGGTAAATGTTAAATGAGAGGGAGAAAGTGAGAGAGAGAGAGAGAAAGTGTAGTTCCATCATCAAGTTGAGATTGTACATTTTGATAATAATGGAACCACTTTTAGGATTAACAGACTCTGTCTCTCGCTTCCACCTTTCCATATTCTTCTTTTTCTTTCCCTTTTACTCCTGCCTTGTTTGGCTTGAAGCTGGTAGGAAAAGCTGGAGCTGGAGCTCAAGTTATGAGACATTCAATGGAAAAGGAAAAGAAAGTAGGAGAATGAGTGGGACACAATGTACAGTGTTCAATGTATAGAGCATAGAGTCCCCAGTTTGTCCCCCCTCTAGGCTCTTGGCTCTAGACTCTAGACTCCAGACAGGCATCAACTTTAACATGAACATTGGTTTGGTTTGGCTGGGCTTGCATGCGACTTTATACCAAACTCGAAACTGGAAACAGCAAAGACGGAGGAAATAATTTCCTCGGTGAAAATACTGTTGACTGTTGTTTGCTGGTTGTTGGTATAAAAGTCATATGGAATGTTTCTCGTCTATAATAGATGAGCATATTAGAGGTTTAATAGACACGATACACAATACACAATACACAATTCATACATGTAGGTTTGAGAGTCACTTGACAACTCACAACAGCACCAAATCCCCTCTTATTTCTATTTTCTATTCCAATGTTCAGGGTTCACTGTTGAATGTTGGAAGTTGAAGGTATAGGATTTCTACTTGTACTTCTTTCACTCCACTTTCATTTCCTATGATAGTAAAAAAATCGGGGAGAAGGGAAAAGAGGAAAAGTTGGAAAAAAACTGGGAACCAAATTCAACAACAACAATCGAATGGGGAAGGAAAACTTTTGGACGGGAGACGATCTATATATATATGTTGTAGAAGTGTTTGTCTTTTTTCCAAGCGTAGGCGTAGTACATAGTATTAGATAGTAGAATGATGAGCATTGAGTAGTGAGCATGTTCTATTTTGGGATTGTGTGCTTCACGGTGAGTTGATGTTGATGTTGATAAGACGGAGAATGAAAATAAGAATAAGAAAAGGAGAAGATTCAAGAAGTATCCAATTCCTAAATACAATAGTGGTAATACAAGTAAGTTTAATAGAATTGCTGGTAAACTGAGCCTCGTCTCCGTTGCTGCTACTGTTGTTGTTGCTGTTTTGGTTCTGGTTCTGGTTGTTGTAGTTTTGTAGCTCCACACTTTTCAGACTTGGTTACGCCAGAGTGGGTAGAGGAAGGAAAGATAGTGGAAGAGGATAAATACTGGAATACTGGAGAAAGTAGTGAACCTCCACTAATATGTAATTGTACTTTCTACTTTCTACTCGTATCAGACTTTCCCTTCAAGTCCTTTCTCTTTCTTTCTCTTTCTTTCCTTGTCCGGAAAAAGTCTGTAGTCTGTAGTCTGTGCTCACTTGTTCTCTTCTCGTCCCTTTTTGCTACTTGACGAGGATGATGATGATGATAATGGTGGTGGACGGAGTTTCTGTTGTGTTGTGTTGTGTACGCATTCTATTGTGTATTGTGTTCATTGAATATTACATTATCCATTACATGTCTGGTATTGTATTCTGTTTTTGTTGTGGTGGCTTGTTAAAGATTGGGTGCATGTGAATGATGAGAAGAGGAAGTTTGCAAGTACTAGCTACGAGTTGTGCGTAACTACATTTGTTGTGGCGTGTAATGTGTAATATGCCCAACTCGACACTCTACTCGACATTCTACACTCTACACATTATTTACCATTATTTTCCCCTGATACTTTTCCATTGTACACTGTACATTGTACACACATTTATTCCATTAATTTTCAACTTGCAACATTCTCTCTCTTTCTTCCACTCTATTCAACTTTGGCTCATTTCTTTCTTCCGAGTTCAGGTTCCCAACTACAATCTACAATATACAGTATACAATATACAGTATACAATATACAGTCTACAATCTATGTAAATCATGTTCTTTGTTCTTTATTTCCATGTTTATGTACCTTGAGCTCTTTTTGACTCGGTTCTCGGTTTATTTTAATTTTCAGTTACAAAATGGAATCAACAATATTCAAATTATTCAAATATTTTCTGTATTTTACATAGTGCAGTTTTTAGTTTGTAGTTTGACATTTGTAGTTTTGAATTTTGAATTTTGAATTTTGAACTCTGGACAAAAGAGCGACATGAACTTTGAAAATTAATTCCAATTCAAATTCAATTGTTGTCTATTGTTTATTATTTAATATGAATGAATATTTGTTTATTAATCAAGTTTGAAACCATGAGGGAAAAATCGTGTAGATAGTAGATAATAAAATGGATGAATCTTTTAAATCTGCCTTCAATTATATGTTACACAATGCAACATGCAGTGTAAACATCCTACATTGGTTTAGTTACTTTGATAGTTGTAATGGGAGAGAAAGCTCAAAGACTTGAGCCTTGAGACTGGAGACTTGAAAGTTGAGTTTGGAGATTGGAGATTTGAGTCAATTTAATACAACTTAATTAAAATGTAAAACAATGTATTTGTATTTGTATTTATTCCCTTGTGTTTGTCTCTTTGCTCTTTGTATCTCTGTATTTCTTTCTTTCGGTTCTTTATAAGTATGGCTGATTTCGGATTCCTGATTCTACATTCTACATTCTAGAGTCTAGATTCTAGAGTCTAGTATTTGATTGTAAAATCCATTCAAGTTTTAGTCAAGTGTTCCCTCGCTTTGCTTTGTTTTCCTTTCCTCTGCGTTACTTGTACTTTACTCTACTATTGCTTGTCTTGGTGATTACAAGTTTTCCATTATCATCAATCCTTTCTAAATGAAGTCACTAATGGTCTTAATGATGCAAAATCTACTTAAAAGTTTTCCACGAGCCTTTTAATTCCAACAAGGAGTACGCATACGAATTGGATCTGTGTCTGTACATTATACATTTAGGCATAAACAAGTCTGTGTAAACAGTAAACAGTAAACAGGCTCGGTAAAGGTTTGGTTATAAAAGTGATTTCAGTAATTTCTATTTTCTTTTCTTCTTCTTTTTCAGTTTCTGCTTCTGCTTCTGTTTCTTCTGCTCTTTCTCTTTCTTTTCTATAGAATATTCACAACTATCGTGAAAGGTATAAACATATGTAGAATGTAGAATGTAGGAGAGAGGAAATAAAGGAATACAAAACACAAGTTCTGACTCTTGACTCTCGAATCGTGACTTTGGTTTTGTTATAATTGTGTTTGTATTTTGTATCTATTTATTTATTTGTGTCCGCTTCCCTCGGTTCTGAATCGAGACAGTTCCTCGTAAGTCATAGGAGAATGGTTAAATTGTACATTGTACATTCAAACATAGAAATCTCAACCTATCAACTTTTATATCGATTACACAATTCCACGAATAAAGAATAGCAACTCTCAAACACCCCATTGTTCCTCTCATGATATTAAAAGTTTATTTCATCTTTTTATTTCACTTTTTTTTTCTCAAGAGGAATACTGATACGAATATCACGAAGTACGAGATGTGAACTATGACATTTTTCCGGGAATTTTGGCGTGCTAATAATAGTAATAGTAATAATAATGATAATTATTATTATTATTATGATGAAAAAAAAAACTTGACAGACATTAATCTTAGCCTTTTCAATCGTTGTAAAAATTTTCTTCTTCTTTTTAATGATGATGAGAACGATGGGATGAGGAAAATTATGCTCTTGATTCTCGAGTCTTAAGTCTCGAGTCTCGATTCCCGATGCTTGATCTTGTTGACATGGACAAATTAAAAGAAAAAATATCACACGGTAATCCATAGTTCATGTGAAAAGAGTGTAGTGGGAATTAAATTAGAAAAACCTATTTTTGGAGCTTGGAGCTGGAATCAACTCTGTTTCCTTTGATTCACTCAAAAGGATTACCATTTTTCTTTCTGGGAAAAGCATCATTATGACGATTGACGATGATGAGTAGGAGAAGGGAGTAGGACAAATGTAGAATGGAAAGAGTGTAATAATGAGTCAAATATAGAGCTTTTGCCTTTTGGAATAGTGGATACTAGAGACGTTCCTCTTCGCTCGTCCTACAATATTGATAATTAAGAGCTTGAACTGATTCCGTATTCCACATTCAGTATATAATAGGATTTTCTCTGTTCGTATTCGTATTCGTATGTATGTGGATGTTTCATGTTCAATGTTCATCCTTGAATTTTCACCGCTTTTACAATGTACATGATTTTTTATCGTCACATTCAACACTCAACAAGCCAATACAAAATACAAGATACAAAATAGGAATTATAAATCATGTGTACGCATCATTCTGTTTTCATCTTGTATTTGATGGATATTTTCCATCAAGGCTCACACTCGAGGCTCGACAATGTCGAGTCGAAATTGTGCCTTGTATATTATTTATCCCGGTTTTGATTTTCAATTTTCAAGCTCGTTGCTATGAAACGTCATCCTTGTTCCTTGTCTCTAGTCTCTAGTCTCTAGTTCCTACATTATTTTGGGCATCATTCTACTTTCCACTAGATACTAGATGCTAGATACTGGATAGTTTTCATGGTGTAGTCAGTAGTCAGTAGTGAGTAGTGAGCCTGGATAGAAATTAGTGAATAACCTGAACAAAATCTGGAGCAAGAACAAAAACAAGAAGAAGAAGAACAAGAGTATGAACATTCAGTTGCTCGCCTTCTCATCCCATCCCATCTGCGAACGTCAGGATCTTCCACCTACTTTACCACTACTATCCCGGTGGATGTGTAGCTCGTACCTCGTACATTGTACATTGTATCTTGTGTCTAGTGTCTAGTATTTAGAGCTTTGACTGACAGTACAATACACAATACACACAGACGTAGTGCACCGTGTTTGAGCTCTTTCTCTTTATTTTCCCTCGTCTTGTTCTACTTGGTCCTCTAATATTATGTTCATTCTCCCATTCTCTCTCTCTCTTTCTGTTCTTCTCGACTGATGGTTCCTATGGCTATGTATGACGGGAAAATGACTACATATTTCTCTACTCCTACTTTATATCCTATATCTATCTCTATCTCTCTATTCATCTGTCTGTGTATTGTGCATTGTGAATCCATCGTAGTAATAGTAGTTGTAAAAGTAGTAACTGTAGTAGTAGTAGTAGTCGTAGTAGTCGTCCTCCTCCTCGTGAATAGGAGCTTGAGCCTGGGATGGAACTTGAGTTGGAAATTTTCTCTCTACTGTCTACTGTGACTACTTGGAAACTCTAACGAAGAGAATAAGAGGAAACAAGAACAAGAACAAGGAGGAGAGAATGAGAGAGGAAGAGAAGTGAAAAGAAGAGCAGGGAGCATGAGAAGAAGAAGAGTGAGCTGCTAATACAAGGGAGAAAGATAGGAAATAATGGCAGAGTATTAAGCTGTATTCTGTATACTGCTGTGTTCTGTGTACATGGAAAATATAAGAAGCTTTCCCTAAATAACATCCAGAACATCTACTTTCATTTGAGTATTTGAGTATTTTCCTCCTCCAGTTGCCTGGATGCCTGGATATTTCTTTTCATCATCGTCTTTCCTGTCTCTTTCTCTCCTTCTTCCTCTCATTTTGTTTTATATACATTGTCTCCCTCTCTCTCTCTCTCGTTTCACATGTATATAAATATAAATATAAATATACGTCGTACATGCAATGCTCAATACTCAAGACATTCTATATTCTATGTTCTATACACTCTACATTTTGAATGGAATGACAAGTACAATTCTCCCAGATCCTAGATCCTAGACGCACTGTCATCTTCTTTTTCGTCTTTGTCCTCCTCTCCTGCTCTTTCTCTTTCTGTTTAAACACAACAAAGTCAAATGAAAAAGCTTGGAGATTTTTACTCTTCCCGTTGTCCTTCTCCTATCTGTATATCGGTGTACCCTGTATTATACATTATGCTATTATTATCACTGTATATTATAGTGTATGTGTAGTATATAGATTTTCCTATCTTGTCTTTTAATTGTGATCATTTTCTTCTTCGACATCCTCCTCAACGTCCTTTACTTTTTCTTCTTCCATTTCGAATGTCGAGTATCATCAAGTTGATGTTCATTGTTCATACAGGGGATAGAGTACAGATTACAGTTTTCTTGTACTTTTCCAATTTCCAACCGTTGTCATGGAAAAGGCAACCGCAACTTGTTAATGCAATGCGGAATGTGGAATGAAGGAAATGTGAGATTTTCCATTTTCTGTTTTCCATATTGTATTGACCACATTATGTGGAATGTGGATGCATTATATATGTAATATTGTATAAATGTGTGTAAAATGTAATGGGATGCAGAGAATGTTGAATATGAACGTGGAAATTTGATATTTGATTCGACCAGACTAGACCATACTGTAGATAATACAATAATATAGTCATCTCAAGCTCGACGCTGTACCGTGTACAATGTACAACAAATGACATGTGAAAAATCCATTATGTACATCTGTGTTGGTTGTTGGATGTTGGATCCATAGAGCAAAGGCACAAAACACGGAGCATATAGAGCGTAGAACGTACAACATAGACCCATGACATTGTTGTTTAATATACTCGAGTATTATCTTAGATAACCTCGAACCTGGAATAAAAGAACAAGGGGAAACGCACTTAGAAATCCTGGTCCTGGAAAAGTCAAGTGGCTCAAGTAATTCTTTTGTATTTCTATCTCCCATCTTCCAAATTGACTGACTCTTCTCCCCTCATTCTCATTATTACTTGTATCTCTTTCTTTCTTTCTTTCTTTCTTTCTTTCTATTCTATTCTCGTAGTCTGTACATTGTACATTGTACTCTACATTTCTCCTCTGGTTTCACTAATAGAATGACGAAGGTTTTTTTACGTTTACGTTTTCATTTTCATTTTCACTCCAATTTTTTACATGGGATTTTCTACATCTACAAGCATGTACAATGTAGAATGTTCAAGGTGCATCTCCTTTGTATAGTGTGTATAGTATGTAGTAGTGGCTACTTGCTTCCATTCGTGAGTATTTGTGCATACACTTATTGTAGGCTCTTTGGGGGTCTGGGTTTTTCCCATTTTCCCATATACGGATACTTTACATATGTAGAATGTAGACATCTCGTCTTGAGTTTGGAGTCTGGAGGAGAAGAGAGAAAAGAGGGAAAGTATCTACTTGAAGATGGTCATTGATGCTTCAACTCAGCTAGAATCTAGAATCTAGAATTGCTCCCACAGTTACTCTACATTCTGTATTATATCCAGTGAGTAGTGAATAGTGAGGAGAGCGAGAAGTAAAACAGAGATGTTGAAAAAGATGCCTTTGCCCTTCTCTTGATATCTCCGTATCATCAAAGTCAAAGTTGTTAAAGTTCCATGTGGTAATACTTACTGATATTCAGTATTCAGTATAGTGAGACTTAATACTTAATGTAGACTGCAGACGTACTCAGAACTCTGAACTCTGAACTGAGGACCTATAGGTATAATCTTGTGTAGGGACATGAGTTCAAGTAGGCTCGAATCTAGAATCTAGAATTTCGAGTCTTGAGAAAGCAAGTTGAACAAGATGGAAAAAGTACATGTATACTAAATAGTGGAAATATGTAAGTAATTTGACTATTGTTCAACTTTTTTCCACAGAGAAAGGGAAGGTCCTCTCGAAAGCATTTCTGTCCGTATCTCTGTCTCTGTCCTGAACATTGAACATTGAGCATTGAACATAGATGGAAAGATGTTAGAGAAAGATGTTATTTGTATATCCTATATTATACAATGAAATGGAATGGGATGACTCGACTCAACTTGACTTGACTCTGGTTCTAGTTCTAGTTCTAGTTGGTATGAAATGAAATGGAATGGTTTTGTATGGTAGGGAAGGTCTGCGCGTGTTATTCCCTAGTTAGCTTTTAAACTTTTAGACTAATCGTAAGGAGAAGGGAAATGAGAGGATGGGAAAAAAGAAAAAGCTGATGGCTCGGGGCGATAAAAAAAGCTGGGAAAGGAAAGAAAAGAAGCTGGGCGTGTGTTCTTCTTCCTCTGGTTTCTCTCTTCTCTGTACTATATCCTGTCTGTAGTCTGTAGTTTGTATTAAAGGCATGCATGCGTTTTTTCTTTTCTCTTTCTCTTTTATTTCCTCTCTCTCTCTGTCTCACGGTTGGGGTTTCCTTCATTTTACTCGGTACTTGTCCATGGTTTTTTTCAGAATATTGTTGTGAATGTAATGGGAAATTTGAGAAATATGTCTAATGTCGAATGTCTAGTTACTAGTTGAACTTGCTAGTTTTGGGGGAGGCTTTATTTTTGCAAACATTCAACGTCCAGCACAAACGTACCAAATATCAGTAAATTTTAGTCCAGAATCCAGAAGCAAGAATCCAGAAAAAATCCGCTTTGACTTGTTCAAGGGAAGACAAAAGAGGGGAAATTTAATTTCTAGCTTGTGGATTCTAGATTGTTGATGTTAGATATTTTCCTCTGTTTCTCACTATTTGAGTATTTTTTGGTGGTTTTTGTTTGTGTTCCTTGTCACGTGTATTCAGGTCGAGTGTCTAGTGTCAAGTGTCTAGTTTTGAGTGTGGAGTCTTTAACTAGTGTAGTTTAAACAGGATTCCATTCCATCGTCTCCAATGGTTCTAAATATACGAATATACACAGTAACTGTCTGTGTTAGCTTTAGTTTTATATTTTCTGTCTATTTTACTGGAATTTACATGCAAGGAAACGTTGGATTTGGATTTGGAACCGGATTCAAATTCGAATTCAAATTCGAGGAGTGTAATGTACATGAGTATAGAATGTAGGGTGTAGAGTATATTGTATCGAGATGCGTTTGTGTGTGTGTGTGGTGCGGTGTGTGTGTAAATGTTAAATGGTAGTGGTTTGATCCAATTCTTTATTCAACTAGCTCTCCTCTCGTCTCTGAATTCTCTGATGGTATGGTTCCTCTGGTATTCACAGTCATTTAAACACTTTACTTTTTTCAAATGGTAGTTGATGCATGACTGTGAGAGTTGAGCTGGTGTTTGGGAGCTTGGGAATTTAACAACACTACATACAAGGCACAAGACACTAGACACTAGACACAAGACCACAACACACAGAGAGAAAGTAAGCAAGAGTTGGGAGATGAGAGAAATGTGAGAGATGAAACAGCGAGAGAGAGAGAAAAGAGCAATAGTAAAATAGCTCTCGTTTTTATTATTTTATTTCTACGACTACTTAGTGCTTACGACTGACTATCACGGCGATTAGTTGCTGGTGTTGAAAACTCTAAAGTGGAACTAATGCTGATATTATGAAGAGAAATGTAGGGTGAACTCGGGCTATGGAGGATTATTCCAGAATATAATTTAATATTACATGGGATCTGGTTTATTCTGGTCTGATATGGTATGCTTTGGTTTGGTTTGGCCGGGTCGGTTAGGGTTTGTATATTGTGTATATTCGTATATTCGTATAAACTAGAGTTCATGCATTTATAGAGGTTGAAAAGTTGAGTAGTTGAGTAGTTTAGTCTAACTTTTTCCGACATGGCCCTAATTTAATATACACAAAGAGAGTATGAAGAATGGAGACTGGAGAATGGATGGTTAGCTGTTAGCTGCTGGATGGATGGATGTGGATGGATGGATAGACACAGATAGAGCAATATGATATACACACAAAAGTAATTCAAAGTTGGTTGTAGAGTTTAGACGGTGGACTGTAGTTTGACTATTACGTCTGCAATTTCCTGCATTTATGCATTACAGCTTAAAGCTCAGAGCATTCCATAATATACAGAGGAAAGAAGAAGGAAGAGAAGACGGAGAAGAATCGCCAAAGTAGTTTAGGGCACGGGTAGTTAGCCAGCAGAGAAATGAACGATTATTCTCAGTATTCTACTCGTCTTATTGGCTTCATTTTCGAGGTTTATTTAGATTTTGAATAAGTAAGGAAAAATAATTGCTACGCTTTTCTCGTCGCTTTCACTTCTCACTTTTTCACAGGCTTCTCTCTCTCCCTTTCTCTTTGTCTGTCTCTCCTTCTATTTTCTCCTCTGTCCGTCTCCTTCTTCTTCTTCTTCTTTTTCTTCTTCTTGTTCTCCGTTTCCATCTCCATCTCTTTTCCTTGTACTTTTCACAGCCCTAAAGTTGAAAGTTTCATGAGTTTGAGTACTTTTCATCCTTCATCTCTCTCGCTCTCTAATGGCATTTAGCGGGGAAATATAGACAAGAGCTTCAACGTGGATTCTCTGTATACTTTACGATATACGATATACACTGCACAAGTTGACGGCGTTTCATACATAAAGGAACATAACTTGTACTGGAAAACTGGCAAACTATGAAATTAAATTGCGAGGGCTCTGTAAACTTGGTTTTGGTTTATATTACGGCATTTTACAGCTTATAAATCAAACTATTGCAAATCAAAACGGAGGCAAGAGCTTTCTCCATTATTTTCATCTTGTTGGTCTGGCTCATGCCATTTTACGTGTGCAGTTGCTCCTTTGCCTGTACGCTGTATAAACTATTACTGTCTACTGTGCGTTGTACATTGAACACTGTACATATAATAAATAATAACTAGGCCATACCACACCACACAATTTGTCAAGTTGGCCAAACTTCACTTATACTGTTAACTCAATCCGTAAAATAAGTAAATATAATTTAAATACACAAATATTATAAATGTGAACGAGATCTTTGAAATGACGTATAATTCTTCAAAATTCAAAATGTATAATGTCGCATATTATAGAATTTTAATTTTTGGAAATATGAAATTTCAAATAAAAATGAAAACTCAGTTTGTTTTAAAAAATAATTAATTAATGTTGTAATAAATGCTTTGAATTTTTTTAGGGGAGACGCCAGGTTTTGGCGGAATGGATAAATGGATTATGGATTAGTTTGGCCTCTTCCTGCGACATCACTTTTCATCATCTTCATCGACGCTTTACGCTCTAAACTCTACGCTCTACTTTTTACACTCGACACTCGACACATAATAGCATTACTATTTTAAAAGATTCTTGAAGCAAAAAAGTCAATGATGGGACCAACCCAAACCCGACCAGACCAGAGGTGAAAAAAAGTTTAACAATAGTTCACGCTACACTTGATGCAAAAGCTTTTCACGAGCCGATGCGATGAGATACGAGAGGCAGTTAGACGTTAGATGAATAACCCTCAACCCTCAACATATATGTAGGTATATTTTTAGTTATTTCATAAACCGACCTATGCATGCTTATAGATTATAGTTATTCGATATGTTTATAGGATAAGCCTAGAACCTAAAATCTAGAATGTAGAATCTAGAACCTACACCGTATCAAAACCAAATATAGAGATTCCTTGAAACAGTCGGCCACAGATGTAAATGACATGGTAATGAACTGTAATTTTTCAAAAAAGTTCAATCAAATCGTTATCACCGCCTCCTCATCTAATTTTTGGGCTTGTTAGTTGTTAGATGTTGGAGAACGGGCGACTCGTATTGTTCTCTGTTTAATCAGTCTGTAGTCTGTAGGATTTGCAAGTAAAAAGTCAAAAGAAATTTAGGCGTGCAAGTAGACATTTGGAATAGAATGTAGAAATCTAGAATCTAGAATCAGAGAAAAACAAGTATACGATCGGGAATGGAATTGTTTTTTTGGATAGGTACTTTTGGCAAGATTTTTTATCATGAATGTTTTTATTTGATAATATTAATAGGAATATGAATAATGTACACTTACTTATTATACAATAATAATAATTATGGTAACGGTACTATCAAAATAATGTTGAATTTTTCAGAGTTTACAACGTAATTAACGAGTTTTATTGTGGTCAAATGTCAAATCTATAATAATATAATATAGTTAATCTGTACAATTTTTACCACACATACTAATATTAATAGTAATATCTAATATCATAAGAATAAGTAATATAATATACTACTAATAAAACACGAAATGTACCTGTAATTAAAATTCATTAACAAATACAATACTAACGAAAGACATTACATCTGTAAATTTTAGGTTGTAGATCCAGGGTCCAGCTCAGTTAAAAAGCCAAAGTAGCCATAACTTTACTAATAATAATAACAACTGTATTTTTAATTGATAATATCGTTGTTTTTCAACATTGTTTTGTGTTTTTTTTTTTAAATTTTTTAATCCAATTTAATTTTTTTTGTGTTGTTGCATTTTGTATTTAACAAATTCCACTAAACTATACTAAACGAGCTTTAAAATGTTAAAATTTAATGTTAAATCCATAGTTTTACTTGCACAAGAATAAGGATGATTATTTTAAGGTACTAATAATCATTATTTTACATTTTACATGATATTTTAGCAAGTTTGTGATTGATTTTTATTATTTATCATAATATTTATATTTGTTTATTCTTCTAGTATTTTACAAAGGTCTGAGATAAAAAGATTGTTTTGTGGTTGTGTTTTTGTGTAAATAAATAGGAAAATGTTAAAATAGAATTTAAGAATAGAATATAAACACATGTACATTGTACATGGATTATTATGATGAAACGACATAAACGAACAAAAAACGTCTGCAATATGCAGTCTGCACAGATTTTCCTTTATATAAAAATCACTGTAGAACTAAGTTATAATGTATAATTTGCACACATGTACAATTTATTTTTGAACTTGTTCAAAGTACCGTCAAGTCTCCTATTATCATACACTTTTCCCCATTACAGAAAAAAAAGTTGTCTGAAAAACAGGGTTCTCGTAAAGCTACAGATATGAAATTTTAACCCGATAATATTGACTATATTTCCAGTTGATCCCAACTGGAATTACATTTCTAGCACTCCCCACTCTTTGGGGGGAGGTGCGCAAAGTGAGCTCTACTCGAAAACCACGAGTCTTCTAATATCATACACCCAT
>JAQGBH010001815.1:0-28964 GCA_034698265.1 Sminthurinus aureus
GTTGGAATCGAAGCTTGAAAGACCAGCTGGAAAAAGAAAGGAAAAAGTGTTCATATAATCAGGAATCATGCTCTGTATCTCATTCACTATGTTTTGGACTCTAGAATCTAGAATGTAGACTCGAGATTAACCCATTTAGCTAAAGTGATGAATATCCTCGATCTCAGACTGCACGTTGTACATTGTACATGATCCGCTATGCATGCATGTACCGTATATTTGATATTTCTCGTCATTTTTAGAGCTTATAGTGTAAAATGTCTACAATCTTGAAATTTACTCAAAATTGTACATGTTTTTATGCATCATGTCTAATAAAAGGGTAAATTGTAAATCAATAAGTAGTTTTACTAAAAAATCCACAATCTACAAATGCTCAACCTTGAAACTTGAACTCTGGGAAACTTTGGCATGAGGCATAATAAAATCCAAATGAAACCACTTTCAACTGAACTTTTTGACTGCTGACTGAAGAACGGAAACGGGAGACCAAATTACAAATTACGAAAGAGTTTACCGCAATCGGCAATACAGATACACACATACAGTAGAACGTACTGCTCTGAATTCTGACGAATAAAAAAGTTTTTCTCTCATGCTTTCAATTATTGGTTGTAGGTTGTAGATCAAATGATGGTGATAAAACCAATAACAGTAATAATAATAATACTAATAAGTGGTGTGGTCTAATTACAAGAAATGTTTCCAAATCGGTCTCCAATCTCCAGTCTCTAGTTTCTAGTCTCTAGTCTCTGGTATCCGGTCATCACAAAATGTCGATATATTACACTTGATGTTTGACATATCTATAATCTATATGTATCTAGTATCTACGTTGCCCGTTCAAGGGAAGACAAAGTGCTCTTTTCTCCAAACTCCAAACTCCAAACTTTTACATGACTAAATGAAAGAGTGATAAAGTTTTTCTCATAATAATATATAATATGACTTGAACTTGGTAGTATTATATGACTTTTGCATGTACATTGTACATATATCTGAATGTGGGAATTTCAAGAGGACCAATAAAACAAAGTTCAATAAATCAAAGATTTCAATATATCTTCCCCAGGCTCAAGACTCTAGACTTTAGACTCTTGATTTTATGCCTTATGCATCAAAATTATTGTAGAAAAAGTTGTCCATGTCAAATGTCAAATGTCAACAGTATTTTCTTCACATTGATATAGAAAAAAACAATGATGATGATAATTTTCCACGGGATTGGATTGGATTTCATTTCGAATTACAATTTCTACCAGCATAATAAATTCAACATTCAACTAGCATCTAGATTCTAGAATCTAGAAACTAGAATCCAGAATAAAATATAGAGCCCCAAGAACTTTGTCTGTAAATTTTCCCTTTCTTTCGAATTTCAAAGGGAAATCCTCGCGGTGACAACAGTCAAAAAAAGAAAAGGGGAAAAGAGATATGAACGAGTTGGTTCAATAAAGACGAGATTGAGATTGACTTGCCGAGTTGTAAGAGTAAATTTATCGGTTGTTTTTAGCCTCCAGCCTCAAGAATCAAGAACCAAGTCAAATTCTTTATGAGCATTCCTTCCCAATTTATATGGGAAAACAAGATCATGGATTGAGAAATGTTTATGTACGGTTTTGAAGGTAGATCTGATTGTTTATATATGCCTATGCCACTTCCTTGGATTGCTGGATTGAAAGTGTGTGCGCAAAAGAACTTGTACCCTTTTTTACAGAAATCTCTCTCATTCTACTCCCCATCCCTGTTTTTCTCTACCTAAACAAATATATATATTCACATCACTCTTCGACTTTTTTTATTCCTGTCTTGATTTTTCCCTCTAGTTTTTTTCATTTTATCAACATTAGACACTAGACACTAGACGCAAGGCACTAGAATAAACGACAGTCACATACAATACATGTATGCGATAAAAACATGCATTTTAATACGTTTACATGCTTACAAAATTTGACATTTAGTTTGTAGGTTTTGTCTTTGAGACATATTTGCGTATGAACGATGAACGAGTAAAGCTGCAGATTACAGAGTATAGAGTTTTCAATACTATTGATTCATCCTTCATTCAAGCGCATACAGATTCAATCAAGCCACATAAAAGAGACAGAAAAAAGGAAAACGCATGGGCAAACGGTAACGAAAATGTGTAAAAATAATATTTCGATATTATTTTTATAAAAATGAAGCGGGAGTTTAAAATTTTGAATGTTTTATTCGTGCATTTGATATTTGACATTTGACGTTTGACGATTACATAAAAACCAAGACGAGTGCCTCAAATTTAATATCCTTTTAAAGTTTATGTGCGAGAAGATTTAGATTTTTGAGGTTTTGAGGTTTTGAGGCAAACTGTGAAATAAATATACTATCAACCGTTTGTCGTTTGTCATTTGTCGTCGTCAATACCGTCCTCTGGTTTGTTTGTTGAGGGTTGAGGCAGCTTGACATAAGATTATTACGTTTGACTTGGATTTCAAATAAACCTATTTTGTTTTATTTACCAAGGTTTTGGCTTTATGTCAATTTTGTCAATCTGTTGACATTTATTTGGTATATGTTATTTGACTGGAGGAAGTCTTATTTATCCTAAGTTTTTCCATTCTATATATAGATGGCCTTTTCAATCTTCAGTTTTCTCTTCATGTTGATATTTGATATGGCTTCTCCTTTTTATTTTCTTGGAAAAACTATGGACAAGGTAGAACGTAGATAATTAAACTAGTAATAGAAAATTGCATGTTTCCCTGTGCTCTGTGCTGATATTTTTTTACTTGCATTTCAAATTTAGAACGCATATAAAATTATGAAAAAAATTGTTTTATTTCGCATTGTCCATTGCACATTTTATTATTGAATTTGGAATCCCTACAGAGTTGATTAGAATTGGTATTTTAAACGGTATGTCTTTGTTTCTTGATTCTTGATCGATTTTCAATAGTACAAATTCACAAAAGAAATGGAACATGAGAAATGAAAGACGAATACAGTCCAAATTCCGGATTTTGGAGGTCGGAGGTATATTCAAATTTTGAGTTTTGCACCTTTTAAAAATTCAAAGAATGATGAAGAATCATGGAACAACATGCAGATAGAAGACTCAATGGATCGATAGTCAATTGTCTTAATTATTTACAAGTTCAATGAAGGCTTTGTACATTGTACATGTTAAAAACGGAGCTGTTCTCTGTAATTCCTTACAGTTGAATTATTCATAAATACATGGTTGATAATACAGTGAGGAAAAATTGCAAGAGCCAGTTCAGTGTATAATGTACAATGTACAAGCTCTCTTGAATATAGAAGTACAAAAAGCTACAGTTACACGAATTCCGAACGTTGCTTCAAGATTCTAGATCCTACACACTTTGTTTGTGAGATACATGTAAAATCCTGGAAATTCCAAATTCCAACGTCCAAAGACCAAAAAAATCAGGCCAGTAATCGAAGAATCAAGCATCAAGTATCAAGAATCAAGACATTGTACCATCAAAGTTTTGGCAAGTCTCCCATCTCCCACAACCCGTAAATGGTTAAATAATACATTTAATTCGAGGAGCTTTGATAAGTGAAAATTAAATGAAATAAGAGCTGAGGCAAAGCTCCAGACGATGCACCAACCAGAAGAAATCGCTCGTCGAAAATCCTTTCCTTTCTTGTACAGACAGTTCTGTGTTTCTTAAGAGTGGAAACGTACAATTTTCAATGTTCAATGTTCAACATACAATGTACAATGTAGATTGTAGGTTGTAGATTGTGCGCTTATGAGAAGAAACCTCAGACTTTTCTCTCATTGAGCTTTTTGTTCTTTTCTTATGCATTATGTTTCACGTTGTACTGTAGACTGTAGAGTGTAGCTTTTGTTCTCGATCCTTTTCTTTTTTCTGCAAAGCAAAGAGTGAAAGGAGTTTGAAATTTTCTTTCTGGCTCTGACGCTGACTCTTACTCTTTCCAGTGACTGTTGACGGTTGACTGTGCTACTTCATTTTCATTAGGATTCTATTCACGCCTCAATGTCTTTATGTGGTTCCTTGTGCCTTGTGCCTTGTACATTGTACAAGGAACCGAGTAGCATTTAAACGGGATGTTTACTGAAATTACTCCATCTCTACAAAATGCACTATGCTCTATGCTGGATTGTAAAAGGCTTGACTCGCTTTCTACCATACGTCTACTGCTTACTGTCTACGTTTTACTCTCTACTTTCTATACTTGTACATTTGCCTTACATTTTACTCTATCCAAGACAGTTTCCAAGTCTTCTCCAAGTCAAGCTGAAAACCTATACGCTCAACTGCAAACTAAAAATTCCCTACTCGACAGCCCAAACTCGAGCTGGAGTCCAAGCCCACTCCAATTTCAACTACACATACAAAAATTGCAAGTTGAATCAGGCGAAATTCTACACGAGTCAGCAAAAGTGTCCTTGTACTGAAATACATGAGTAAAAGAGTACAAGAGGAGAAGAGAGCAGACGGAGCATTTATTTGAATTACTGTATCATTGAATCTTCATGTATTTCATCTCTATGTACACCGCGTGGAGTGAATAGTGAAAAGCAACCCACATATGAAAATTTTCAAAGTTTTGCACGGAGTGTGCTGAGTTCACTTTCACTATCACTTGGCGTTTGAATTTTAGTTTGAGATCGAAATCGGAATGGTTATCGAGAAGGAGTAGAAAAGATAGGAGAGCAGAGCTCAAGTTGAGTTATTATCATTATTACCATCATTACTACGTGTGCTAGAGTATGATTGCCATTACATATTACACTTGACCATTATACATTGTACATTGTAGAGTCTAGATTGTGCAGAATTGTGCGTGCTACATGTACATTGTACATGTATATTTAATATTTAGAAAAGTAGGCTGAAGTTTGAAGTCTGAAGTCTGAAGTATACCATGGGGAATGGAATGGCAATACGACGGCCTATTTCTCATCACACAATACACAGTAGATTTTAGGTGATCAAAATTTTCCACCATGACAGTTTGTACGACTCTTCAGAGAATATTCAAACTTATACCTGTTTTCCTCCGTTTCCTGTTTTCGTTGACGGATATATCTGTTTTACTTTTTGGTTTGCATTCATATTTCATTGACACAAACTCTGATAATAGAGACTGGACGAACGACGAATGACGATATCAACTACAAGATGCGGGATAAAAAAGTACAATGGCAAAAATACGGACATTTACAAAGTACAAAGCACAAGATGAATCGAGAATCGAAATATAGAATCGACTGTTTTCGCCTCCAGACTCCGGACTCAGGACTCTGGGCAAACCCACATTGTAAAATAAAGGTGACTTACTGACTCTGAATTCGGTTCACATGACATGTGGCATGTGACATGTGACACAATATGGGCAATGTGCACAGTACTCCACATGATAAATGCACATGTACTCAGAATGTACGTTGCTCGTTGTACATTGTACATACATTTATAATGCATACGGTGATGATTAAGACTAAAACCATTGCATTTTGCATGCATATTCAATGTGTACAGTATACAGTATACAGTGTGCAGACATGAAAGTACAGTTCCACTTTCTCTTTTGTTTTCTCTCTTGTGTTTTGACAGTGACCATGAAAACTATATAAGAGTGCACCATGGTGGCATATGCTGTGGATCTAATTTTCTCTCTCCTTTTCTCTGCTTTTGTTCTATCGATCTTGCAGTAAAAGTAGCGGCGATGGAAAGAGTAGCATATCATGTAAAGTAAAAAGAGTAGAGACTCTCTACTAGAGAGAGACTCCAAGGGAAGTTGAAGAGATGAGGGAGATTTGCTTGGCTTGGCTTGGTCTAGCTTGGCCTGGCTTTTGTATACAAGAGTTAATCTTCTCCAACTAATACTTTGACGATCGAAAATATAATAGACAAAATGGCAATATACTACTATATTCACATGGTAGTATGTATTACTGCATGTTTTATTGTATGGTGGATTGTGTATAAATAGCAGGAGGATTTCCTCAATAACTCGTTCATTCAAAGGCTTTTAGCTACCAACCATGGAAACAAAAGAGGAACAAATCCCTGTATAATTGACATTCTACATCCTCTACTATCTACTATATAATATATAATCAATTGGCAACAGTACCTACAAATTGGAAATCGAAGTGGGATTTTACAAGTACACGGTTTATTTATACGGGCAACATACGTCTTTTGATTTTAGAGGTACAAAATACAAAATACAAAATACAGACGAGCATTAGAAACAAGCAGCCAATACAAGACAAGAGGAGGAGAGACGAGAGTTTCCTTTATCAACGGACAAACTTGAATAATAAACTTCAATTACTGCATCCTGCATCCTGCAACCCGATAAAATATCCTTGCACCGGCATCGGAGAGAAAAGTGCATTTTCCTCTATTGATTTCTCCAACCTCTCCAAGCCTGAACTTCAAAAATGAGAGTGAAAGTAAAAGTAAAAGTACCTATTTTTAATACTACTGGTATATTATTATATATTACTCAACGAGAGGAAAACTACTTCACTGGAACAAGAACGAACTACAAAATACTAGTACGTCGACCATCATTCATAACTTTGGATTATAGTAGAAAAGGTGCATCGTTTTATTGTATTTCTATATCCTTTGTGAAGCACACTGAACACCGAGCACAGAATAAGAGGAAACCATTGAAAGTTGAGAGACTGTGGCAAATTGGGCTGAACTTGAGCTGGATTTAAGATTCAGAATCTAGAGTCTAGAATGGAGAATCGAGACGCTGGCAAATTTCCAATTTCCGAGTCCAACTTTCATCCAGAATTCAATGCTCCATTCATTATGTGCTGGAGAAAATTGAAAAACTCATCGATGCTGAAACATTATGACTTACACAGGCAGCTTAGTACAATACCAAACATTAATATTATTAGGAACAAGATTGTATATTGTGCATTGTACAACGGATAATGAACATTGTATATTGTGTAGCATTGAAAACAAGGGAAACAGATGTCGGTTTTTATTGCACTGAACAGCTTTAACTTGAAAAATTCCATGCATGTGAAAACCCAAAGTATCATCGCCCATCGTCTGTATTTAAATGTTTTGGACTGCTGGAGTCGGTGCAACTGCAACAGCAATGTCATTGCCAATGCCACCCTCAGTTTCATGTGCAACATTCCAATTTCCAGTCATTAATAAACTTGTCCTTGTACAGATATATTTTGTGTGTATATCTACACAAAACATCATTATTGTTATGACTAGTATTTCAAAATGCAATTTGTATTCGTACGAGTAGGGAATTTAGTTACAAAATAGCTGAGGGATGGGATGCTATTTATGGCTCATTATTGAACCTGCAGCTCTGTATTCTGTATTATATACTGTATAATCAGTAAAAAGTAAAAAAATAGTCCAAAAATTCCAAACGCTGTTCATTGTGCATTGTACATTTATATGTATAAACTGCATCCTCATAAAAGAATAAAGGCTCAAGTTTCTCTCATTTTATTTTCATGGATGCAACATGTAATATTTACCACAGTGTCTGTTTCCATCTTTCATCTTGTCGTCCGTTATCTGTTGTATCCCTGGAAATGGAAATGGAAAGATGTACATTGTACAGAGAGATAGAGAAAGTACATCTTTTTATAATTTCAATTAGATGCTTAAAGTTAAACAAGCCTCGTCTTTAAGAACTTTTTGTCTTGTTCATCCCCCATTCTTGTCCTTAATGTCTCTTTTCATTCCATGTTTTTCAACGTACTGATATAGGAAATATTTTGTGGGTGCAGACTGAGGACCGAAGACTGAAGAAAATGTCTTACATATGTATTATGTATACAATATAAATATACAATGTACATATAGCGCATAACACATTTACAAAGACGGGGGCAAAATGTAATATGTAATTTCGTAATATTATTATGTTGCCTTGAACATGAAAATAGGGACATTCATTCGCCCTGTTCTTGTACTTCTCCATTCTACATTCTCAATTCACCATTCAAAATTTAGAGCCACTGTGGAAAGATGACTGGAGTTGAGTCAGTTTTGAGTTTTGAGTAAAGAGTCTTTTGAATTTAAGGAGGATTTGACTGAGAGAGAGAGAGAGAGAGTGAAGATTGAAAAGAGAATAGAGGCGAGAGGAAAACATGTGATGAAATTATTTCCGAGAAAGCGCCTCATAATTACAGCTACAGCCAGAGAGTTGAGATGGAGAGAAAAGACTTGAGCTTCTGCATGATGAAGGGTGAACGTTAACATGAATTGAAGTCAATGCAAAGTAGTGCAACACAACACACACAACACACACACAATGCATGCTCCTTAATTTTATTACATTATAATATAAAGTGTTTCAGCTATAGCAAAATATGCATTGCTCTGCGTTGCATTTCAATATTCGGCATCTGGAGTGTGAAAACAATACCTAATGTATAATATAGAATATAGGAGGCATTTTCTCTCCTTTCCCTTGTTTCTAGTTTCTACGAGTGGAGTTGGAGTAGTGGAAAAGAGCTGAATGCTGAATATTGGATGGATGTTACATGTTATGCAGTTTAATTGCATTCTCTCAGAGCAGCCAAGATGAAGGAAGGCAAAAGCTATTAAAGGAGCGGATGACTAATTCTTAATTCGTAATTCATCATTTATGTACAGTCTATGCTAGTCCTCTACACTCTAGACATATTGGAGACGACAATAAAGATGATGATAACAATCATGCACATTAATAATGAATCTTAGTAGAACTGTCCTTAAATTCACTATTCACTGCAAGTTTCTTTAAGACGGTTCTACGACCAAATAATAAATGACAGAACGCTCACACTTACAAAAATGCTCCCATTTTTTGTCATTTTTCTCAGTTGTCGAAATGTGTGTAAGGAATCAGCATCTTTCGAGCACTCAATTTTGAAAATGTCTTGCAACGTTGTACATTGAAATGTACAATGCTCAATATAAACCTACAAATCTTCAAAACCTACAAATTTACAAGTAAGAACTTGGAGCACAGTAGTTTCTTTCATTTTTCTCTGTGAATAAAACGAAAACACTTTGGAATAAAATTATCATGAGCACGACCAAAATTATCTGAAAACAATCAGAAAAAATAAATTACAAATCCCACTTATCATCTCCATCTCCATCTCCCAAAGAATAAACTACAAATTTCTAGAATCTAGAATCTAGAATTTTCATATCCTGCTGGAATGCTGGAATTGCTAGTAAAAATAACGGAGCTCTACCACCATTTTGTTCATTTGTCACAAAAATTTTGAAATGGAATGGTAAAAGTAAAATACAAATATAAATAAAAATAAAAATACATTTTCCATAGTTTTTTTCCTTCCATGTTGTCTATTATGCTTTTTTTGTGTAGATACATGGAAATAAATTTGCTTTATAATATGAAATGAGTCATAAATTTCATGTAGATAAGATATGAGATACAAGTCATGACATTAGCATCGAGCATAGAGCGTGGACGAGACCTCCAACATTTTCATGTCGGCATAAACAGTTAACAGTTAACGGCCTGCCAGTCAACAACAACAGCAACAATCTACAATCTACAACTTCAAACTACAGGAGATGGCAAAGAACATTTTACATTTTACACGAATATATACGGAGCGATGACATACAGTTCATAGTTTTATAGTTTTCAAGCGCTTCTGATACATGAAATTTACATGGATACATACTTTAAATTGAAAAGCTTCTCTTTGTTACTGTATATTCTATGCTCTATACGCTATGCATAATAAAGCGGTATAGATATGCTTCTGTAAATGTTATGTATACTCTCAATATGTACACTTTACACTTTACTCAATACTAATACTTTCCCTTTCTCACACACGTTTTTTATTCCTTTAATATTTTTATGACTTTTGCAGCAGTTCGGAACAGAGGTTTATGAGAGAGACATGAAAATGGATATGAAAATGGAGAAAGTGAGGAAAACTATAATAATACATAGAGCATTTGACATGTACAATGTTCAATGTACAATGTACAATACGCTATATACATAATACAGCATAGAGCATACAGCATATGAATTGTACGTGTGGCGAAGACAGCAGGAGTGAAACTATACTCGGCCACGTGTATTGTATTTAGTTTTTAGTCATTTCTAGCTGAGAACATGTAAAATATACAATGTACATTGTACATGAACGCATGCAACACACAACTCAACATTTCTAGGGGAAGGAAACGGGGCCAGATTTGATAAGATCAAAGCGACGAGCAAGAAAAATTCTAAAACTTGTGTACATATTACATATTACGGCAATACAAAATACAAAGTGTGTGTAGTGTCTAGTTTCTAGTTTCTAGTTTCTAGTGTCTAACTAAATGCGTATATATACGTGACTTTGTACCTATCCGCTATCCATATTTGTTTCCGTCTCATGTCAAGATGGAGGGAAAAGAGAAGTCGGACTGACTTTTCAAAGTGTATAAAGTAGAAATGTGAAAGAAATCTAAAAATCTAAAAATGTAGAAATGTAGAAATGGATAAAATAGATGACGAGTTGTAAAAAAATGGAAAGAAAAGAAATAATAATGTTGTAGATTTAACAAACGTCTGTATGATTTTAAAAAAGACGTCCTTCTTTCTCTTCCTTCGTGTTTTCTACTTTCTACTTCCTACTTTCAACTTTCAACTTTCAACACTTTTACTTTATACAGAATATAGTATACAACACTCAGCATACAGTACACACAATACACATTTTATCTACAGAAAATGGTGAAATGTTGAATACATGTTAGATAAAGATAAAATATTAGCAGCCCTTGCATTTTCATACAAAATTTGTGAGCATTTCTTCGTTTTTTTATTCATTTCTTAGAAAACAAGAAACAAGTTGTGATATACTGTTCAGTTTGGGGTTTTTGGCTTCCTGCCGCCCACTGGAGTTGAACTTTTTGTCGTCATCGGCGGGTTTCCGTTTTCTATCGTTCTCTAGAGAAGTCTAGAGTCTAAAATCTAGAATCTAGAATCTAGATTCTATGCAAATTCTAGTTGACATAGGCACACGTACAACGTAGGACGTAGGACGCACCAGTGTGTAAATAAATATATATGCAATTGGAAATGCAAGGTTATGTTTTCTTTTCTTTTCTATACTTATAGTTTTTTTCCTTTTCTTTTCTTTGAAGGTTGTTGGCTGTTGGTAATGCAGTCTGGATTCTGGAGTTTTGAACAGTGACTATATATTTAGGGTCACATTTGTAGAGACAAAGGAGAAGATGAAAAAACAGAGAGAAAAGTCGAGACTCCTTCAGCCTTCAGCCCGTAGTCAGATGCACGCTCACGCATACAGAAAGAACGTGAAGTCCATATAAAATAATTTCAAGACTTGAGAGCAGAGTGAAGATGGTGACAGACAAAAACAGAAGGGAAAAGGATGAGGGTGAAGTCTTACAACTTATCCGGTTCTCTCTTTGAGTATTTTCATTGATCCTGTATTTAAGTCACAACCGAAACAAACCAAGCCAAACCAAACCCAGCTAAGCCAAGTCAATGCACCCTCATCTCTCCAGTTTTATTGCATTTCTCCCCCTTCCTTTTCTCCCTCTTTGACATTATTTTCTCAGTCTATTCCATCCAGAATTTTGACATTGACTTTGAATTCCATCATCTTGATCATGATGTCACTATCATTTATACATGTATCCTGTATAGTGTATATTGTACAGTTATATCTACTGCTTCATTCAAAACCCAAAACACAAAGCAAAGACAGACATTTCAGTACACTTGATTATTTCCAAATTTAGATTTCAGATAAGATTACCATAAATTTTCAGAGTAGTATTTTACACGAATTTTTTCCTTTATATCGAAACAATAATTATTATTGTTATACTGATTTCTTTTATCGTTGTGCATTTTGTATTTGCATAAAACATACAGCAAACTAAAATGTTTTGGTTATTTTTTCATTACTAATTCATTTCCTTTTTTGTAATTTATTTACATGGAGAAAATGAACAAAAACGTTCAAGTTTTAGAAAATTTCTCAAAAAGAGGAAATAAACTGGTGTAATTTCCGGTATGGTGCATGTTCAATGTTCAGTGTTCAACATAAAAACGGTTTGTCAATTTGTTGAAATAAATGACTTGTAGGTGAGCTATGAAATAGAAATACAGGAGGAATAAATGTCTTGTTATTACTACTAAAATGCGTATGGAAATTATACAGCGATAAAAGTCGAGGTACAATGTAGAATAATGTCATTTAGTGAGGTTTTTATGATCATCAACCAATTCCCTATTGACTGACACACGTACACACTACGCACATATATGTACACGCACACCTATACGCATGTCGTTTGTAGATTGTAGATGTGTGTAAATAGTAAATTGTAAATAGTAAATGCCACAACGACTTTCACCTGGTCCCCATTTTCAGGAGGCGAAGCAGTTAATGTGTGCCCTTCCTCCACTGCAGAAAGAGAGAAAAGGAAAGGGAATGAGAAGAAAACTGTTTCTGTTTATACTTTTACTTATTTACTTATTCGACTATGTTATGTGTGAGTTGGTTGTTGGTTGGTTGGTTGAGTCGGTTCAAGATTTATGCAGTTTGTGGCTGTATGGGAAGAAATATTGAGATTTATGTTGTTCCTTGTGGTGAGGAGTGCGAGTGGAAGTTGGCACATTATAACAGACGAATAAATTTCCAAACATGGAATACATGTAAGAAGGATCTAAAGATACAGAGAGAGATACAACAAAAAACATGTACAATTCACAATGTACAGTGTACAGGGTACAGGGTACAGGGGGCTCAGACACGGGAGAACCAAAGAGAGTAATAAACACTTTGTAAAAGAGTTAACAGATCCATTTCACAAAATGTAGACACAACTTCCGACCTTCTTCTTCTTTTCTTCTTTTCTTCCTTCTCCTACACACAATATCATCTCTTTTCTTTCTTTATATTTCCTTCTTTCTCTACGATTATTATTATTATGTTCATTGTGCCTCTAGTTTTCTTTCGTTTCACACCATCGCCTGCTTAATATTTTCTTCCTTCTTTCTTTCCGTTTGGGTGAAATATCTTTCTTCTGTTTACTGTGCACTGTGTACATCAACAAAATTTACCTACCCCTTGGCCTTTCTCAACTTGATAAATGAGTCTGTTTTCAGAGCTTTTCAAACATCTCGAGACTCTAGAGATTTTTAAGAAAATTAAAATTTTCAATTGCTTCCACTTTCCACGTTCTTCATTCTTTAGCAGTTCTAGCTACTCTTTGCACATTTTCCCTCATTTCCCGATTCTTTTTAAACTCTTAATTACCAAAAATGGATAGAAGAGCAATAAATTACATAACATAATAAATTATAATTTTTCTTTGTGAACGGAACACGGATCGTGCAAGCACAAATTTAAACTTGAATTTTGAACCCTCATGAAACGTAAATCACAGATATCAAAACTCAAAGCTCACTGTTTAAAATATTTTTTTAACTACGTTCAAACACTGAAGCAAACTTGTGTAAATTTAGTGAGCTTATTGATGATTAGTGATTGGACTAGGATACTGTGGGTTGAAAATAACAAATAGCACATTTATTGACGGAATCAACTAGTTAAAGTTGATTAGGACGAGGGAGTTAAGTCATGTCAAGTCTTGCATTTGTCTTTGTTTTTGTCCTGCACACTGCATACTGCACACACAAATGAAATAGATGGATGGTAATTATGACCATTGTACCAAAGCTACGTAATCAGGAGCATCATCTAAAATCTAAAATGTTTAGGGTTTAGAATTTAGATACGATGAGAGGGGGTTTCAAATTTCAAATGTGTCTCTTGGCTCGGTTTCCCTTACTTCTTCAAATTCCTGCACACATGTATCCACACTGTATCATTATATGCAAATATGCACCATGCACAAGGATGTGTAAGCTGTTGAATCGTAGCTGTAGTACGGACTAGGGAGACAATGTGTCGGAGAATGAGGTCCCCATCATTTCATCAGCAGAACTGGAGCCGGAGCTGGAGGATTTATGGGTTGAACTAGACGACAACCAGCATTTTACTCTGCTCTCATCTACATTATACATGTTTAATGTGCATTGTACTTGTATTTCACCCCATTGTCTTTCACCAGTCTAATACATTTTACAGAAAATATGTAACAAACAAAGAGAATTGTCAATGTTGCCAATGCCAATGAATAATATGACCAAAAGGGAGAGAGAGAAAGAAAGAGAAGCCACAGATTCTAAGTCTCACATGACTGAATTTTACTTATTGTCACTTATTTCTCTAGTAATTTAAACCCTCTCCCATTTCAAATGTGGAGATGCGATTCTTCTATCTGTATTCAGACACATGAATACATTTGATACATGTTTTTATCCGTGTAAAATAAAGAATGTCCAATGTACAATGTACACATCATGTATGTAATTTTAGTGGAGCATTCAAGATCCGAGTAAATTACTCTACTCTCTACTCCAATTTAATTCTCTCCAGTCACTAGTCACTAGTTGAGACTTGAGATGAATTGTCCACAGAATACAGTCTGTAGTCCACAGTGTTTCATACATTGCAGCATCATTTTGTTTTCCTTTTCCTTTGAGTTTGCAGCTACCAGTCTCCTCTTTGCCAAGAAAAAATTAATCTGCACGTAATGTATACATTGACTGTGACTACAAATACATTTATGACACAACTCATAATGTAATTGATTCATTTGTCCAGAATCCAGACTCTAGAATCCAGACTCCAGACTCTAGAATCCAGAGACCAGCGTCTAGATGTGGCATTTTATGATGAAGAATAATGAAATTATGGTTCATCACGCCCATCCTACTCTAATGTACTCGTGTGGCTTGGTGTGGTGTGGTTTTTCCTATTGTCAGATTGGCAAATATCATATACCAACAACATTACTAATAACTCATAAGTGATAGCCATCCCGAAACCAAAAAACACCAATGTGAATATAGAGAATCCACAATCCAGAACCAGAATCGGATATCACTACTCACTACTCACTACACATAAAACATTTCAAGCGCAAACAAAGAGAAACAAGGAATGACGCATAAAAATCCGGATTCCGGAAGTGCAAACTTGCATCTTTTGTTTCTCGGAAAACCACTATAGACTACAGTTTATTATTATATTTATTATTTAGCAGGGTTATGGTTATGATACAGACGCGTCTAGATTCTAGATTATAAATGCTCGCAATACTTGATATACAAAGTAAGAGTATCTAAAATCTAAATTAGCCACTAAATTATGATACATGTTATGATAATTGTTAATTATTACAAAGTAGATTTCAGATAAAAGTTGATGGTTATGATGACGACCGTACTGAACGAATGGTACGAGTATCTAATATCTACTATCTACATTTCAGATCTAAGATGATGATATTTCATGAGCAAATGTATATAACAGATATCACTACCTATTTCAATGAATACACACAACAGTCAACATGAGCACATTTGCATGACTATTTTAGCTACATCAAATACATTGTATGGATATCATGTGCATTTATCTAATTTAGGACGTGTTTACAAAATATCCACATCCATATCCATAAATGTGGATGTGAATGTGCATAATGCACTTTCGGATGTCTTTGTTAGTTGTTGTACAACTTTGTGATACGCTTCACTTTATAAATGTGCATCGATGATGTACCATAATTCCAATCAAGAATCAAGAATCAAGGATAAGCACCCCAAAATATATACAATATACAGACACAATACACAATCATATCATACAATATTATGAGGAGTTGACTATTTTATATTCCACGTAAATATTTCTCCCTCACAGACACAGACACCACGCCGAATGTCTCCAACACGATGATTTTGTAGCTTGTAGCTCCCAGTTTGTAGTATGTATGATCCATACAATATCATGCGCAGCATTGAGTATTGCGTAACCCTAGCGCATTGCACCCCGTCAGTGCGTTCAAACTTACCTACAATGTAAGACATACAACGAACCTTGTATACAGTGTATGAAAGAGACAGAAATGTAAACGAGCCCTGTGGGGGCTTTTTTGCTTCTAATAAAGAGGAGAAAGTAGAATATCAAATGTCTTTATGGTGGAGACCCCAACATAAAATAGTCAGACATGCCATCCCATGCCTCGCTATGCCATGGCAGACTCTTTATTGTCATTGTCCTCCTACTAATTTCCAACACATCATCATATCTACTTTAATTAACTAGAACTAGAACTAGAAATAGAACCAGACAACACCACATATATTTATTATCTATTACTTACTTACTCAGATACATGGTAGTGAGTGGACCCAGTGTAGAGTGGAGACAAACTAGCCTCATTTTCATTATCCTTACAGAGAATCACAACAGGAGCCAAAAGAGAGAAATAGAGTTCACAAAGTTCTGACAAACTCTCTCTCTCTCTCTCTCTCTCTCTCTCTCTGTTTCTCTATGTTTTCTGCTTTCCCCACTTTGAAATTTGAAATTTGAACTATCAACTCCATTTCAGATTGAAATTCAAACGGGTATTTGAATTCTTCCTTTGAATGCAAAGTAGAAATCTAGAAATCTGGCTTCTACTGCAAGATTTACATAATAGAAATGGCCAAGGCAAATTCCACAGGAAACAACATACAACAGACCAAAAATAAACAAGAATAGAGATATAAATCTTTAGTAAGCCAAGGGCAAACTATAATTGTCTTGAAAGCAGATAGTTTAAAATAAAGATTGTATTGTTTCTTGGTTGTTCCTATTCATTATTTGTTCAACATCTCCTAGAATCCAGAATATCCGATATCCACTTTGACTTCATATACCAAAGTCAAAAGCCCATAGTCTAGAGTCTAGAGTCAAAGGTCCTCAGTCCACAGTCCACACGCATTTACTTAAATAGAAATTTATGACTAATTATGATTTGTAAGTTAATAGCGGGCTCCTGCTAATTTGACTAAAATTGTTGTTATTAACTTTGAAAATTCAAAACTATTACACAGTTGTTAAAGTGTAGAATGTCGACTGTAGTGCATAGGACGTGGAAAAGAGAGAGGAGAGGAAAATAAAGGAATGAATGCTTACATTTACATTTACACTTACACTTAGAGCCCCATAAAACCTAATAAGACCATTTGTACGGGAGTGAGACTGGAGACTTGAGACTGGAGACGGGCACCAAAAGCACAGTAGGTTGTATCTTGTAGTTTGTACAGTATTATAACAAAATCCAATGTCCATTGCACAGTGTACATTGTACAACGTGCCATAAGAAAAGAGTTTATAGCTGATAAAATAGTGTAATAAAGTGTATTTTATTTTGTCTTTAGTCTTAAGAAAATTCCCTGTGACAAAACCTCTCGCTATATTTCCATTTAGTGCAATTTGCCGTCTCATTTTCTCTTCCTCCTTTTCCTTTCCTCTTGTTCTCCTTGTTCTTATTTGTCCTCTCTCCTTTTCCACTTTCTCATTCTCATTCCCATTTCATTTTCCTTGCTATTTTCTAGGCCTTTTGCTATTGTTTGCATCGTATCAAGCAATTTTATCTTGGATTTTGTGGCCGAGATTGCGATTAAGTTGTATACTTGGGATTTTTACAACTACAAACTAGACACTACGACCACGATGGCTCTTCCCTGTCCTAAAATGAGTGTACAATTTCTATTTGTGTTATTATGTATAGATGTATAGACTGTCATTCCAATTATAGTCCATCAACCAATGCAGTAGCTACAACAAACAAAATACAATATAATACAAGATAATGTAATACACTGTACATTGTACATTGTACACTGTACATGTATTCATAAAGAAGAGGAGACATTCAGAAAATTCAAACATTCCTATTCCTACACCTTTATGTAGGGAAGAAAGAAAGAAAGAAAGGAAAGAAAAGCAACTATGTGTTTCTATTTTGCCGCAAATTCATTCAACATTCATTCAACATAAATGCTTTCCCAGAGTTTTATCTTCAACTAACACCATCAACCACCATTCACCAACCACCGCACTCGCACAAGTCTAATTCACACAACAACACAACATAGACAGAGATAGAGACCGAGTCTTCATTCTAAATTCTCAATTCTCAATACAAAGCAACTAGCAATGCACAACAAGAAATAGAGAATAGAACAGGGATTGGAGTATAGTGCATCAAGCTCAAACGGTTTGTCTAAACAACAGTAATTGAAGGGACGAGATTTGAACGTGGTGCGTGCTTGGAATTTGTCCCTATCCCGAATCCGATATTCTCAACTTCTCAACGACGACTGTTGGACTGAACAAAACAGTAAACGACAACCAACAAGCAGTAAACAGTACAAAGGCAAAAGCCAAAAGGAAAAACTTGTTTCAACGTCAATAGCAAAACTCAACACTCAACACTCAACATTCAACATTCAACACTAAGTAAGGAGCAAGGAGCACATTACACAAATTCGAATACTGCTTTGTCTCCTTTTCCTCCTTTGCCTCTCAACACAAGGCACAAAACACAAGACACAAGGCACAAGAGGAAAGCCAAATCCCTTGATATTGTTCTTTCTCTCTATTATTATTGTTTGTGTTGAAGACGAGAAAGAATTAGAGGAATGAAGGATTTTCCTCACATTCTATGGTACATGTAGACTCCAGATTCTGGATTCTAGATTCTACACGTATATCAGTAAGGAGGAAGTGTGAGAAAAAGAAACGACTTTGTGGAATATGCAATTCAATGCAGTTTTTCTAGACCAAAGTCCAAAGTACAGGGTGAATGTGTTGTTTAATCTCTGCCTTGGAGATTGGAGATTAGAAGAGCAGAGAAAGGAAAACAATGGAAAAGCCAAGTTGCATAAAAGAGGAAGGCAACGGCAAGGAAATATATACACAACACACAATGCACCGTACAAAATAGACACCTAAATAATTTACCGACCAAATAAACAAGTTTTAGTGTCTCTCTAAACTCGGAACAGGCAGCAGACAGTTGAGTGAGGTGTATGAGTTTTATGGATCATTCATGGATAACTCCTCCTCTTGGTTCTCCTCTTTCTCTTTCTTTTCAGCAGCTTTACCAGTTACCCGTTACCAGTTTTCTAGCCTCATAAGGAAAATTGTAGGAATAAAACCATCTAAAATTTAAACACGTTTAAAAACAAAAAAACCTACTAAAACTAAAAAAACGCTAGATTTTTCCACCAAAAATACTAGCACTACAGAGGCGTGTAAATTGTAAATTGTACTTTAATCTGCATACAATATATAGGAAAGTGTGGATAGAAAGTAGAAAATAGAAAAGGGTATTATTTTACTACTCTTCTATTTTTTATGATTACTTTCCCTCATTTTCATCTCTAGTTTTAATTTACGTGCAAAAAGATGGAATGGCACAAGAAGTGGTAGAAGAAAAAGAGGCGGCCGAGGAAGCAAGGAAATTCTACTCTGAGAAAACAATTCATTCACTCCTGCTCTCATCCGTTGTACATTTTGGATTGTAGATTTTCAATGCATGGGCTGAAGAAAACAGAACTGCTAGGAGGATGAATCTATTTAACACAAAATACCCAGATACACAGATACTACGGTGGTGGTGAACCACTATTTTTGTTTTTGATTCTCTAGTTCTAGTTTCTAGTTTCTAGTTTGAAAGAATTTCCATACATCTCCTAAATCCCAAAATCCTTCCAGCGGCTTCATAAAATCCTGTTTGTTAGTTTGCCAGTTGCCCGTTTCCAGAGATTTGAATTTTCATGGGCATGCCACTGCATTGGCCTACTGTACAGTGTACATTCTGCGTTGTACGTAGCTACATACCAGCAACTTTTTACAATCCAGAATCCAGTGTTGCAAAATATTTGTGAGCACTGAACATTGCCAACATGCTTAAAATACAGCTACTAGTGGAGATGAATAGAGAATAGAAAATCGAAAACCGAAAAGGAAATAAAAAAGTACAAGAGGAAAATGTTATTGCCTCTTCTTTTTTCATGCCAATACAAGTGTAAAAGAAACGGAAACTGAAAGAGAGTGTGAGAGCTATTAGCTATTAGCTATTAGCCGTTGTATTGTACGGAATATGTATCATGTATTACACATTACATATACCAAATACCTAATACCTCCAACCATCATGTACATTGTACATGTGTGTAACGTGTATGCGAGTCCGGCCAAAAAGGATTTCTATTGGTGAATGCTGAATGCTGAATGCTGTTTCCGGAACGATTTTGCAATTTGCAACCTTCCAGACGTGATTGATTAGACCTGATTCATGTTACATGTTACATGTACGTAGACGTGGTACAATATATTATACAGCAGTACATATGTACAATAATAGCACATGTACTACTACTACTCAAAAGCTTTTGTTTCAATATTACAGCAGAATATCTGTGTATCTGTGTTGGAATGGAATTCTGAATGTACCATGTAAAATGTACAGTGTATACAGGCTGAAAAAAGTTTCCTCTGTTCTGTACTGTTCGTTTATTCCATTCCTGGATATTGTATATTTTATATGAAATGAAATAATACATCTGATCCCTGACGAACTTGAGTTCACTTCCTCAGCACTCTCATGTAAAATGTATGTGCAATATGAAATACAGTAGAAAGAGTGCAATGTGTACGGTGCATGTGAAAATGATATTGATATTGATATTGATATTGGCTTACCATCAACATTTCACTGGCTATTTTTCTACTGTAGAATCTTCTCCTTGTGAGTTGTAGACTGTAGATTGTAGAAACTATTCATGCACAATGTAGAATGTACATTGTACATGCGATATAGTTGGGCTGGGCTTCTCCGTTCCCTTGGATTCGGCTTTGGATTTGGATTTGAATTCAGATTCAAAGTGAAACTAAAACTGGAATTGGAATTGGAATTCACAGGAGGAAAACACTTTGGCTTGAAGATATGTCAGAGTGTAGATGGATGTAATATGGATGAATGTTCTTCTCCCGTCTGCTTCTACTTCTACTTCTCTTCCTTCCCTTTCCCGTAGTTAGGAGTTGGAGTTTGGCGTCAAGAGAAACTGAATGAATGTTGTTTTCAATTCTTACACACTGCAACCAAGTACAGAGAATGGAGAATCGGGAATCGAAAAGTCAGTGTAGAAATGCACGCGAGGAAGCTCTTCCACTAGCTTGTTGGCTTGTTGACTCTGCGTCTCGGCTACTCGACGTCTCGGCTTCTGGAAAAAGTAAAAGAAATATGTATTATGGATACGCACATTTCTGTGTTTCATGAATTTTGTATTCTGGATTTCAATTTATTTAAACTTATGCAACACTAAAGATATATAAGACGTGCATACAACATAAAACACAGAACGCAACTCTGTTTTGGCTCGGTTTGGTTTGGTTTTGGGGCAACTTTGGAGTTTTTATAAATCTATTTCTATTATTTGATACTTCATTTTAAGTCGTACTGGAATATTTTGTATTTTATATTATTGTGTACACAATACACAAAACTTTTCTTATACACTCATACACTCAATAGATAAATGGAGTTGGAATACGGCGCCAAATAATTTGCAAGGAATTTGCAGATACTAGAGAAATTGTAATGGAAATCTGTAGTAAAATCCTCACAAGTCAGGCTCAAGGCTCAAGGCTCAGACTGGAAACTGGAACGAGTGAATTTATTTTCTCGACATTTTTAAATTCTCATCACCACGAAATGCCATGTTTGGAGTCAATGTATTAAAAGTAAATTTATAAGGATTCATTTGCTCTCTCTTCCAACTTCCAAATTCCAAACGCTAGTTTGAAACGCGAGTTTCCAGTTTCCAGTTTCTATTCCTTTTCAGACTTTGACTTTGACTTAGTAACGCACTGACATTTGAAATCTTCCCATTTGCTCACTTCCGGCACTGACAAGTGAGATGAGAAGATATAATGATTTTAGCCTAATACGTTCTAATACAATGTACAATGTGTTTCAGTTGTATCTCTTTTACTTGTATTTATACATATGACATGCATAGTTTATTTCCAAGTAATTTCTATCGAGAACGGAAAAGGAAACAGGGATTCAAAATTTATTGCACAAGAAAACACAAGTACATGTCTATACAATCTACAAATATACAAATATACGCTTTCAGCTTCAGGTAAAGTTTTGCTGCATTTCCAAGTTGCGTAAAAAGCAGTAAAGAAAAAGAGACAGCAAATGTTTTTTTCCTCTGTGTTCAAAGTTCCAAAGAAGAATAAGATGCAATTTAATCCTTTAGACTTGAGGCAGTTATTATTGAATTTATACATGTATGTTTATTGCATATAAGGGGTTTGAAGTTCCGATTCAGATTCCAATTCCGATTCCAAATCTAAATCTAAATCTAAACTCTAAATCAAAAGCCAAGGAAAATAGAAACTGGAATTGGAATAGAAATACTTATACATGTTACATGGGAACTATTTATTCTCTTTCACCTTTACTTACACAAAATACATAATAGAATCTAGAATCTGGATACTTTTGAAAAGAAAAGGAAGGAAGAAAGGAAGAAAACATGAGCGTAGCGTGTTGAAATGTTGAACTTGAGCCAAACCTTTCATCTTTGTCAGATTCGTTTTTGTCTAGAAACTAGAAACGAGAAAAACAAAAAGATTCGAATTCAGATTTTTCTCTCCTTCTTCTTCTTCTGCTATTAGTAGAGAAAAGTTTTACCTTTAGTGTGTATTGTGTGTTGTGAATTGTGAATTGTGAATCAAATAGGAAACGGAAATACATAATTCCTTTTTTGCTCTTTTCCATTACATCTTCATATGTTTAATGTAGAAGGCGGAATTGGAAACAAAATGCTAAGGATCGCATATACTCTCAGTTTTGTGCAATTTCACCTTCACCCTAAACTCTACACTCTACACCGGATTTAAAGCACGAGTATTGTATTGAGTCTGCAGTATGTTTCGTTCTGTGCTCCAAATGCAGGCTAAATACAAATGCTGAACCATTTTTATCCTTCTAATAGTATTTATCGTTGCTCGTTATTTCTCTATTTTCCTATTCATTTCAATGCAGTGTACAGGAAAGAGTGGAGAGTGCACGCAGAACAAAAGTTAGAGAGTAAGACGACTACTTCTCAATGTTTGTTGTGTATGTTTTGTCCATGTTTACACATGCACGTGGCATTTCCCTCTAGAACTAGAATCTAGTATCTAGAATCCAGAGTCTAGAGTCTAGACTGTTGACTGTATAAGGAAATAACTACTATTCAAACTGTTCATTCTGTTGGTTGTTGCTGGCTTTAGTGTGCAAGGATTGTGTATATCTATCCATGTGCTTTGGTGTTTGGACGATTTCCCTGAGTTTCCTTTCTCCTGTAACTGCACTCTTGTGAACTGAAGAGCATCATAATTCTCTCAGATATTGCTTTTTTCCCTTTGAATTTTCTTTTCTTGTGCTCATGTTTTTCTTTTTTTCTCAGTATTTCATGTGTATGCATGTATATTGTGTATGCACTTTTTATGCTTATACTTGTCCGTAGACGCCTAGAGTCTAGAGTCTAGAGTCTTGGGTCTTGGGTCTTGGATCCTGGGAAAGACGAAATAGGAAATAGGAAAGACGACAAGAGGGATGCGAATAGAGTCCAAAAGAAATCTACCTATAAATTCTGTTTATTATAGCCTATAGTACATTTCATTACATTCACGAGCCACTCGTAAAATTTTCCAACATCCAAGATCTGGAAAGAAAGGAAATAAAGGAGAACAAGTAGAAAACAACGGAGCAGAAAAATATCCACAACACAGTTCAAGACATGAGACACAAGACAAAACAATACACGTCAAATCAACTTGAGCCATTTTCCCTAGTGTCACTAGTGTCTAGTATCTAGTATCTAGTATCTGGTGCTTTATACACATACACATGTATGTACACAAATTTCCGTGTGTATTTCATTTTTAAGACTAGTTGGATTTCTTCATTTCTCATTTCCAAGTCTCCAGTCTCCAGGCTACAGCCTCTAGAGTCTAGAGTCTAGAGTACGAGTAAAAGTACAAGAACGAGTACAGGTCCAGAATGAAAAGGTGAAATGTTATACTGTCGACTGTCGACACATGTGAATAATGTAATATATAATGTGTACAGTAAGAATATAGTGTGTACTTTATGTCTATTTTATGAGGTAATGTCCGAGCTTTTAGGCGTAAACTTTAACGTTTTAAACTCCGAATACGGTTGTTGACTCTCAAATGGAGATGTTGTCAATGTCAATCGGTCTCGTGTTACCATTTACACCTTTTCAAATGGTCAAACTTTTGTTGAAAAACCGAGAGAGAGGAATAAAAAGAAAAAAATGTGGATTAGATTACACACTATAAATCTTGAATGTAGAATCTAGAATCTAGATTGTAGATTCTTGAGAGCCGAGAAAAGTAAAAGTAAAAGTACAAGAAAAAGCAAAGGGAACAGAACCGAGTAAGTCGTGAGATTTCATATCAACTTGAGACTTGAGAAAAACGGACTCAAAATAAAAAATTCTCCGGTGCCGTTCTCAATTCTCAACTGAAAAGTAGATATGTATAATGTACACTGTACACTTACACCCGCTCTCCCTCTCTCAGGTTTTATGGTCATGATGATTTGATTTGAGTCAAAAAGTTTAACAAGGAAGATTTATTTCTATTTTTATCACAGGCACACCGATTTTTTTATTGGTTCCGTTTCCAATGTCAATCCACTGGCATCGGCATTGACCGGTGCTGGGTGTGCAGTGTTGATTGTGATTGTGATTTGTAAGAATGTATTTTTCCATCCAAAATCCAAAATGACAAGAAGCTGAACACTGAAAACTGAACAAGCAGTAAAGCTTTATTATCAAGTCGTGATGAGGAGGAATGTAATAAAAATGAAAACTCTGTGCTTTGTACTTTATACTTTGTATTTCATCTTCAAACTCCAAACTCCAAGAACCGAGACAGACCACACTCGATCTCGATACCAGATACAAGCTCGTCAAAAACGAATCACGTTTTACAATCGGTTCTAAACTCTGCACCAAAGTAAATCTTCTCGAACTACAAAACTACAGGATTTTGTAACAAAGATCCAAGAAATTCTCGGTTACAAAACAATCACTCAAGAAAAATCATGGCGTAGATAGTTTGAACCGTCACTAGAACCAAAACAAGAACAAGGTTTGAGAATGATGCTAAATATAAACCACAACTCGTAAACTAGCCACAAATAAAGTTGTAAAATTTCACTGGAAAAGGAGTCGGAAATAGAATTTTCCAATCACGCCGTTTATACACCAATTCTAAATTTGACATTCTACATTCTACTTTCTACAGCTTATACGAATAAAACTCCTGGTGAATTTGTAGTTGATTCTCTACTTTTTATAGACTAAAGGTCCGCTCTTTATTACTCTGAGTTTTGAGTTTTGAGCATACCTGTGCCATCAAAAATCAAACTCAAACTGTAAAATTATAACACACAGTTTTCTGCCATCTTTTATCAAAATCAAAATCATAATCCAAACAGTGAAGTTTAAATTTGATTTTGATTTTAATGTCAATATTGGAGCAAGAAAAAGCGGAAGACGTTGAATGCCAATCAATTTTTAATGCTATTATCTTTTTTCGCGTTTTGTAATTCACGTCTTTCTTCATATTCCATACCATCCATAGGAAAAAATATTGGATGTTAGTTTTTTCTATGTAATCTCGTTGACTGTGGAGCTATAAAAGTTGTTGACTGTAGATTGTAGATGGTAGATATGTCATCCTTATGTATCACTAAAAATGATTGATCAAGATATAAATCCCATACTATAGGAATCCATGGATCTATGATCTATAAGGTCTATAGTCTAGATGTACTCACTTTGCACTTGCACGTCAACTCGAAGCTCCTGGCGTAAATTCTAGATTCTAGATTCCAGGTTCTAGATACGGGATTCTAAATCTAGATCAGATATCTGAAGATCACTTGGGGTAGTAACAGTAACCCAGGAGTCATCCATCTATTTATACCTACGCCTATTCACATCAAAGTGGGATAAATTTCCTATATTTTACATCATCGATATCCATGTTGATTCTGAATTCTGACAGTAGCGACCACCTCAGACTTTCAATAAGGTTCCAACGTCGTCCCATTTCCCATTTCCCGTTTCATATCCAACTTGGGTTTGGTTTGGTGGTTGGATTTGGAATTCAAAATCCAACTACTGTCCAAGTTTGAGTACGAGTACGAGTACGAATAGAAGAAAGGTTAAAAGTCACAAAGTGTTCGTTCCTTCTTTACTGATTTTCTATACCTTGCAGAGATCAAGTAGATTGTAGATTGTAGATTCTAGATTGTATACAAAGAATGGTTGTGCTCCAAGTTTTCACAAATATATAGATACACGTTATACGTACGTGGTGCTTTACAGAAAAATACGCTCTCCACTTGGATCTGGATCCGGATCCGGATTTGGAGTTGGATTTGGATCTGTAGTGTAAAATGGTTCGAGTGTAAACTTGTAAAAGATTTTTTTCCTTAAAAAGTGAGTAAAAAAATGGTTACACGAAGAATGGAGAGTTTGACTCATCTCCGTTTCCAAATCCGGCTCTGGCTCCCGTCTCATCATCAGTCAGTCACTTTCAAAGGAACCAGTTTCTTGTTCCATTTCCTGGGAAACTTTTCTTTTTTTATCATTTCAGAGTGAACCACAGCCAAATCCAAGTACAAAGCCACAGCCACAGCCTTAGAAGTGACGTAAAACTAGACATTACATTACATTACACACTAGAAAAACAGAAAGGAGAATCCTTTGGAGTTTCAAACAAGGGAAAAAATAGAGCAGAGACACATGTCATGTATTTTTCCTTTCTCTTCTCCTCTCTTCACATCACATCACATTACACATGGGCTAAGACCAAATCTTTGGAAACGAAGAATAGAGAACGGAAAACCGTGTAAATTTGTCTAGAGTCTAGAGAAGTTTTGAGATGGGATATAAAAAAGAAGATGCTCGAGAAGCTCAAGAAGTTCAAGTTGCAAGTTGCAAGTTCCAACTTGAAACTTGCAAGTCGTTTATCTAACTCATTTCAGCCACAAGGCTTTTGGTTTGGGGAAGGAGGCGGGAAATGTCCGTACCTTTTGTCATTTATCCTCCATTGGAAAAATTACACCTAAAACCTTCAACTTACAGCCTGTATGGTACTTAGAAAGAAAAGTCCTTGGAATGATTATTGAGTTTTCTGTGTCTGGATCTGGGTTGTACATTATTATTTATTATGTACTTTAAAAGTCAAATTAATTACTTTAATGTTCAATGTTCAACGTTCAACATTCAAAGGTTTAGATTAGCAAAATAGAAAAAAGTACAAGTAATTTTTGAACGTTGAGTCTGAAGTCAATTAAAAATGCTAAAAAAATAATCCGGTTTAGATCATGCTTTATCTTTTATACGCACCAATGGAATATGGAATGTTGTGTAAAATATAAAGTATATGATGAGCATTTAGACTACAGAATGCAGAATGTAATACAGAGGATGAAAACTTCAACTGGGAATTTAAATTACTCTAACGTTTTTTCACCAGCTTTTGACTGCACACTCTTTAAATTTTCCATGTGGAAACTTTACCTCTACTTTACAATTTACAAATACTGTGCTCTGCAATGTACAATGTGCAGTGTACTTTTATAGCTCCATGTTTCTAAATCTGGAATGTAAAGACACAGTTCCGGAATGATGTAGTCTATAGTCTGTAGTTTGTAGGTTGTAGGTTGTAGTTGCTTTTGTGCAAGTTTTCTCTGTATCCACTCAAGACTCCAGATTCAAGTCTCGAGACTCGAGACTGGAGATTCAGGAGTCGGGATTCTAATTTGAGATTCAGTTGGGATAATCCATGATCCAGAGTGTGTCCGTGCATTTACCATTTACCATTTAGAATTTAGCATTTAGCGTGTAAAGCGAGTCTCGAGACCTCAAGAGTGGAGACTGGAGACTTGACTTGAGACATGAGAAAATGGAGCTGTGAGCAAGTTTACGACAATTGCGACACGAACCACAAGGCCATTAATGGGTAAAATATCGTTAGCGTTAAAGTTTAAACTAGATCTGGATCTGGTTGTTTGAGGTTCTGATTCCGTTATACGTGGAGATTGGAGATTGGAGGTTGGAGATGAAACGGTACGTATGTCAACGATGTATATTACGAGTAAATTACTTGATGTTTTCCCTTTCAGTCTACAGTCTACAGTCTAGATTCTAGATTCTAGAGCCGAGTGTCGAGAATTGAGAATCGAGAGGATCTGTGTAACACTGTAATTTTTGAAAATTCACAGATTTGCAATATGTTCCTTGATCCTCTTTCGAGTCTGCAGTCTGTAGTCTATAGTCTGCACGTTCTACTGCTCTAGTTTGGCCGAGGTGGCTGATAAAATTTGGGGATGATATGCAGTGTAAACCCTGCTCTCTAAACAAATTACAACCATCGGATGAGTCGTACTAAAGTTGTATTTTGAATGTTATAAGCCTGTTAATTTTCCTCTCCTCATGTCTTGTGTCTGGTGTCTCTAGTTTCGGGTCTCGAGACTCGAGTCACGGTCAAAATCTCAACAAGGTTTATTGATTTTCCATCAAAAGTGATATTAAATGCTACCTTGTGTATTTTGTATTTTCCTTTTCATTTCCGCAAATTTTCAACCAAAAGTACAGAGAGGACAAGAGGAATTGCAAAAAGGAAAAAGGAAAGTTGTTCACGACAGAATATAAATGTACCATATATAATACACATGTAGAACATACGTTATAGTGCTAAGCATTCAAGAACGAGGAACGAGGAATGGTAAACGAGGCGGTAGGACAGGAAAAGAGAAAAGTTGGAGGAAATGGAAAATGGAGAGCAATTCTACACGTGTACAGTGTACAGTAGAGAGCGTCAAATTTACATGTTTTGAGAACATTTAAGTCAGGACCCCGTCATATTGTTCCTTTTGATGTAAAAAACAACCTCTGAA
>JAQGBH010001816.1:0-28953 GCA_034698265.1 Sminthurinus aureus
ATGGGTGTATGATATTAGAAGACTCGTGGTTTTCGAGTAGAGCTCACTTTGCGCACCTCCCCCCAAAGAGTGGGGAGGGCTAGAAATGTGATTCTAGTTGGGATCAACTGGAAATATAGTCAATATTATCGGGTTAAAATTTCATATCTGTAGCTTTACCAGAACCCTGTTTTTCAGACAACTTTTTTTTCTGTAATGGGGAAAAGTGTATGATAATAGGAGACTTGACGGTATTTTTCTTTATAATTACAACTTGTAGAGGTTTATGGCCGTTTGTTTTCTCTTTTTATTCCGTTTTTTTCTTATGACTACTCAGCGTTATATTTTTTTTATTTTTTTTACTATTCTCTATTCTCTATTTCTCCAGAAACTGGGATAAATTGTTGTGTAGGAATTTTTGAACCCTTGAGAATTGAGAATCTTCCCTGAATAATGTTTGCAGTTTGTACTGTATTTGGTATTTGGCATTTGGGATTTAGGATTTACAATCTAACGTATAAAAATCCACAATATCCATAGTTATCATCTTTGTAGTTTTATTCGGGTTCAGATGTTGTGCGCAGTGCACATTTTACATTTCCGTTTTCCATTTTGTAAATTAGATGAGAATCAAGAATCAAGTTTCAAACTTCAAGTTTCCAGACATGTTATTCCATCATGGCCGTACAAAATACCGTAAATTTTCTGTAAAAGCATCGCGTAAACATACAGAGCAAAATTTCTTGGTCGGGTACTTTCAAAGTGGCACGTGAAATGTACAGACTTGAATGTCTTGAATTTTTAAGCAGCCACAACATTTATTACATTGTCAGAGCACACCAGACAGTAGACAGATGTAGTGGAAGTCGATAGCCTTGTTTGGATAATGGATATTGGAAATCATGTAAAAATTGTGGGTTGAATGCATTGAGTATTGAGTATTGAGGATTGTGGGTTGAACATACACATTTTAATCTTGAAAGTATCCCGGATTCCGGTGTTTATATCAAGTTTATATGAGTGGCTCGTAAAGATCAATTTCCTCGTTTTTCTAGTATCTACTGTCTCGTGTCTCGTGTCTCATTTATTGTCGTTGTCTATATTACATCTATTACACTTTCCCTGCTGTCAATTTTAAGGCACTTTATTTTGATTTCCCATTTCCCAAGTTCCATATTGTTACTTTATGACCTGCAAAAATGGGTCATAAAATTCCGGTTATTCCGGTCCAGCCCTTTTATAGAAAATGTCTAATAGCTAATACTTTATACTTTTACCCTGATTTTCTTAAAGGTTTCCTCATTTCTCCTTTCAGCTTCTCATCAATTTACTATTCAGTAGCCAAATGTCAATCCAACTTCATAAACATTAACCTTGTACATTGTACACATTTACTACAGATTCTTTTGAACAAAGTAGAACCTGATGGCTGATTGCAAATTTTTTTTTCCTTCATTTTCTTTTCACAACATCCGTAAAAGAGACAGAACCACGTAATAAAACATACACATGTCCCGATTCTCTTTGGTAGACCAATTTCTATAAAATTGGCCTTTGTGACATGCTGAATAGCAATAGCAATTGCAAGGCTCTCAGCTCTCTGCTCTCAACACTCCTGTAATTTCAAACTTTGATATCAAAGCGAGGAAATTTGTACAATTTCCTTTCAGTTTCGCGGAAATGACAAAGAAGAAGAAACTGGAGCATCCAAAGTCCGAGGTAATTGGATGCTCAATGCTCATACCTCAAAATACCTCAATAATTTCATACGTATCCAGTTTTTCATGTACTGGGGCAGCAACACATTTTGGTAGAAACCCAAAATTGGTGGCTGGTGGAAATGTCATTTTAGCTGGACCAGTGACCACTTCCTCGTAGTCTCAAATAGAATAGCGTCAAAACAATGAAATAAAGTAGAGTTAAAAGGAATTTACCTTTCTCTTTAATTTGTTTTGTATTTTGTGTTTTGTGCTTTGTACATTTTCTCATAAAGTTTGAATAGTCTACATTGGTACATGGATGGCTGGATGACTAGTACAATTTGAAACAGGTATTATTAATCCCCCGGTACAGGCTCTAGATTCTAGATTCTAGACTCTAGACTCTAGACTCTAGACTCTAGAATATCTAGGATATTATATGATGCAGTGGTAGAAACTTATTGTACAGGTAGTCAGTAGGTAGACCTCAAGCCATTCCATTCCAACTCTATTCCAGTCTAGTCTAGTGTAAATTCCATTCCACTGGTTTATTTGTTTAGTTTCCTTGACTTCCTGCCCCAAAGATTTTGGGTGAAGAGGAGCGAGAGAAATGAAGAGTGAGGCAGGAAGAGGAATGTTATGGTGTTAAGTTTGTTCTGTTGAGTGTGTAATGTTCTATGGGTTCTATGGTTTGGCTCGGTGTGAAATTGTTTTGTGACCACATCCAACAGAATGTTACATATTACATGGAATTCCCAACGGGATCTCGGTCTCCTGTCTATACCTATAACCTATACATATAGCTACAGCATAGTACAACAGTACAACAGTACATACGTAATACTCAGTGCACACAGAACACGGAACACAAAACACGGTAAGTTGATGTGTAAACTAACACCTCTCTCCTTAAAAATGTAGGAGAAAAGAGTAAGTGCTTCCTATTTTGTACTTTGTGATATCTGTTGCCTCTTTACTCTGTACACTATACACTACACAGTATACATGATATATTGTATTGTGCTCTTTACATCCCTGTGCAGGCTTATTATGTACAATACACAATGTACAATGTACAAGTAGCACAGAAAAATTACATGAGTCCCCCTGGTACATCACATCCAAAATCCAAACCCCAAAAGCTCCACTATTCTCTCTTCGCTATTGTACTTCCTGGAAAAATAAAAACAACTTTCAACACATTTACTTTCTATTTTCTACTTTCTACCTTGTGTTCAGTACAGTGTACACTACACACTATACACATTATGTAATGTATATTGTATGTTATTGTACCAAATATTTTGCGAGAACAACAAAGAATTTCCTTATAGTTTTCTCTCAATTTGTTAGCTTGACACGTCTTAAGTCTAAAGTCTACAGAGAATTTTCAAGGAAAAACGAAAAGATCCTCCTACAGGTTGGCAGAGAAACTATTCGCTATCCACAATCCACAATACAAAATTACGTGTACAGTTCACCGAGTAAATTGAAAATACCAGATGCTAGATACATTCTGCATTCTGCACTGTCAATTTAGTTTTTAGTTTATGTATTGTCAAAGGAATTTTTGTCCATCATTTAAAAGTGAATGGTGAATGGACAGAAAAATACCAATAACCAGTAGAATAGTAGACCACTTACCAAATTCCGAATTTAAGCCCTTCTTTTTTCTACTGCTGATGTTGATGTCGATGTTTATTTAGAGTTGCGTGGGTTTTCTTTCTTCTTCTCGTGATGTAATTTTCTATAAATTTCCTAGAGTAAAATCTTAAAGTTTCCTATTTTTTGTTCTTGCTGTTTATTTTATTTGTGTCCTGAGTAGGTTCTAAGTTTGTGAGTCTAGAGTAAGTGCTTACTACTTTTCTCAGGTCATTATACTTTCAATTCTATTATATTACAATGACCACACACTTGTTTTTGTTCTTGATCCTTTGATGATAAACTAATTATATTTCCCAAAGCCGTCTTTCCTCTTTCCTCTTTCTGCGAGGTGCAAGTTTGTGTTTGTTGTTGTGCTTAGAGAAATTGTCTGTCTAACTTTCTTTCTTTTTTCCTCTATTTTTGGGATGAATAGCGATTGAAAGTGAACTCTAGATTCTAGATTCGAGACCCTAGATTCTAGACTCTAGAGAGTACACACCATGTCGTACATGTGTGCATTTGTCTATAGTTTGATCAGTTTCATGTTCTGCTGAGATGAAGATTGATGTTGGGATGAAGCAGATGTGAATGTGGACACGATATAATATAATATAATAAAAGTGCCTGGGTAGTTCACTTGAATGTTTATGTAGTTACGTATGTATGTGGATGATTCAGCGTAAAGTCCAGTGATTTATCAAAGACGGAAAAAGAAACTAAGGATTCGAGACTCTACTGTAGATTCGAATTCGAGACGACGGCTTGCCTGCTCGTAAGAATTTGTTAGCTTCAAATGCCGCAAGAAAAGTAAGGGGGACAAAAAGAGCTGAAATGGAATGAAACTTGAGGCTGGTGAGGCAGATGACTAGGAGAAAAAAGGAAATGAAAGGAACACTAAGGAGAATGACCAGTGCAAAAGGATGAAATAGTAGGAGCTAGTGTAAAATTGTTCATTTCACTCCACTCTCAACTCTATTTTTTTCCTTTACTCTCGTTTTCTCTGCTTTCTCTGCTTTCTCCGTCTCTTTTTGCTGTTTTTGTATAGAGTGAATAAATGGAAAGAAACGAGTAGCTCCTTTTTCTGTTTCAGTGTAAAGAAACTGAATGTTCTACTTTTCTACTTGCTCCCGTTGACCTTTTGGAACTTACTTTGACAAATTAAAAGATAACAATCACAAACGGTTTACCAGTACTTTTTACGTTCTCCACTGCACTGTAAACTGAGCATCGAGCGCGTGATGAAATAGAATGATTTTTTTTGTAAGTACTGTATTCTGTCGTTGCTTCACTTTAGAATTTAGCTATGGTCACTTTCAAAGTATGTGGGAATTTCTTATTTAAATAGTCGTTTATTAATTTTCACTTCTGGTTTTTGTATATTTTGTCCATGTGGGTGGTAAATCCAAAATCCAAAACAAGAAACAAGAGAAAAACTAAATGTCTCTGTCTCTTCAAAGTACACAACAAGTTGGTTGACTAGAAACAGTAGAAACTAGAATTTAGAAAGAGTTAACTTGTCTACACACTCAACTGGAACTGAACTGGAAGAAGTAGGTCACTGCACTCACAGCCAATCCGAAACCGAATCCAAATCCACGTCCAAACTCACGACAACTCACAGAATCCACGTTTTAATCCCCTTACATTTGGTCCAATAAAATATTATGTACAAAACTAGTTATGCTAACATTTAGATTCACTAAAAGTTTGTAGTTTGTACTTGAAGGTGATGCAGGATGTGGAAGAAGCAAAGAGGAAAATAAAATGGAGAATGGTAAATTGTGGGAGGAAGGAGCAAAAAGTCCAACAAGTTTTCAAGGAAGGAAACAAAACGCTAGCTGCTTCGAGCTCCGAACTTCAAGCTTCAAGCTTATTCAAGCTCTGTGCTGAGCGGAGTTGAGTGGAATGAATTTTAGTAGTGAGTAGCGAGGAAGAGCGGGGCTGCACACCAAACTGCTCGTGGCTGCTTTGACTGGTTGACTGGCGAGATAGTGAAAATGGTTAGTGCTTAAGACAAGCAACAACAACGTCTAACACACACATTCACAAGCGTTGAACTCTGAATGAGTGCAGAGAGAGAGAGAGAGACGAGCCAACAGTTTGGTGAAGACTCCAGTTTTCCATAAGTATGTACGCTCTACATTGTACATTGTACATTGTATATTATAGACAAAAAGAATATCTCACTTTCTCCATGCTCCATGCTCCATTCTCCATGCAGACACATAACATACAAGTTAAATACATACGGCTGGCTACTGGTTAGTGCACCACTGTGTCATATTAGCACAAAATATGTTGTATACGTCTCTTTACGCTGTACAGTGAAAAGAGCCTAGTTAAACAACTAGGAAAAACAAACAGAAACAGGAAAAGTGTACCATAATAATATCATATCGAATCATTCCACGCTCTAGTTTTTCCCTACATTCGGCTTACACTGTGTACATTGTACATTATACCATGTACAAACTTTGTGTATTTAGCCTGCGGAATTAAGTACATATTACACATGAGATATACGTACACATGCACACTGGAAAACGTGCTCAAATCCAAAAACTGTAGTCCGTAGTCTGCAGATAACAGACAACGGGAAATCTGTAATACACATGGAAAAAGTGAAAGTGTACGTAATTGGATAAGTTGATAAGTTCCGTATGTTTTGCAGCTCCAAAATATAACATGTATACACATGTATTTTTGTAAACAAATGGAAAATGGAATTTGAAAATACAAATACAAATGCAAATGAAACACCCACACAAAAGCCAATCACACATGTTTGTGGATTTTCTAATTTATATTTATTTATTCAAATATTCAACTATTCAAATATTCAAATTTTGTACACATAAAATATAACACAAAATGCATAATATTCGACAAACGTATATAGTTTCAAATTTTTCCAAGTTCCGGGAGTAACAGACTTGAGATGAAAAAAGGCAATTCTCATGAGTGCAATGTACATTGTACAGTGTGTGGATTATGGATATAGGCAAAGATGGTGCAAAATTTTCTAGTTTCTAGTTTCTAGACTTTTCTTAGATTTCATTCCTCTTTTGTTGTTCTTACATTTGGGAAAAAGGAAGTACGAGGAAACGGAACCATGTCATCTGTGCTGTATTGTGTACAGTGTGTGGAGTATATAGCATGGATGAATGGATGTATGGATGTACGTTTCATTTATTACTTTATGCTCCAAACTCGGAATGAGAGAGTTTGTCTATAAGAGTGTTCAGTGTTCAGTGTTCATCCTCGTTTCCGCAGGCGCAAACATTTGCACGCGTATTTCATTCTACTTTCTCCTGCCTGTGGAGTGTGGAGCTTCCATAACGGAGCTTCAACGTGAGTAGAGAGTAGCGATCTAGATTCTAGAATCCAGAATCTAGAATGTAGATGGATATTCAGTATTTAGTATCGAGTATCGAGTATTGAACATTGAACCTTGAATACGCGCCACATTCTCTTGCTCCGTTCTCTTTTCTCCTAAAGAATTCAGACTTGATGGGGAATATAGAATACAGCATATGGAATATAAAATATGTATTATTGAGAACGTTGCTCCCAACTCTCAACTTGCAACTGATAAAACAACTAAACGTTTTGAGTTTTGAGCTGAACTGACTTGATGTGTAAATGACTCTAGACTCGTTTTTTACACAGACTAACATGATTTTAATGGACAATGATGGAAACCATCACAATGAAAAACAAAAAACAAATAGGATGTACATATGTTGGAATTTGGAATCGAGGTGAGTGCCGTGTGTTGTATGATGCGTGATGTATGATGTATGCTCTTTGCTGTAGCATGACCAACTTCAATAAGGAAGAGGGAATTCAATTCAATCCTACGCAATTTTCATTGCTCCCAGTAACTGCTGGAAACTGAAAAGGTTCAAAGTTCAAAGCTCAAAACTCAAAACTCACAGCTAAAAGCTCAAAACGCAAACCACATAAACAATGTACAACAACCATGTGCATGTGTACCAAATACCAAATAAATGCTGTTTGTTTTAAAACTTTAGGGTACTAAAGTTTGGCGTAAAGAGAAAAGAAAGAGAAAGAGCAAACAGGAAACCAGAAACATGTACATGTGGACATGATATCTACATTTTACATTCTATATTGTACATGCAGGCTGAGAATTGAGAATAAATGAGTTGAGAATCCTACTCCTGTGGGAAAATGATGGTTTGAGTTTGAGTTTGAGTTTGAATTGGAGAAAGAATAAAAATACATGCATACAAACAAACAAACAAGGATAGGTACAAACTAGAAACTAGGAACAGCGTAACCAAAAACTGTGCATGTTGAACACTGAACATTGAACATGACGGAAGAAAAAATGCTGGTTGGTTCGTTGGTTGTTGTTGGTTGAAATGAAATGGTAACGAGTATGGAATAAAATGGAAGTAGAAAATATCATATATCATTTCTCTACCAATTTGTCTGTGTCTCTAGTCTCTACTTACTTGAGCTGTTTGCAGATATAAAAAAATACAGAATACAGAATAGAGAAGTATCCACAATCTACATGTATGTTCATGTATTTTATTTCATATTTCATGCGTATAGAATATATAGAGAATATTTAGAATTTAGAGATCACATCCAATTTCCAGAACCACATAAAAATATACGTAAACAAACCAGGCATTTTTATCACCTTTTGTATGTTCAACGTTCACATTGGAAAAATTCTACCATTGACTTTCTACCTTCTATATGAATTATGTATAAGCTATAGACAATGGACTACGGCGTCTTGTGTACACTAGGACATTAGACTTGTAAACACGTAAACATGGATAATAATGTGAACTCGAGGCACAAACAGTTGCGGCGATATTATATGTCCAAGATATTGTGAAAACAAAAAACAGGTAAAGTTAAAGTACATGAAAATATTGTACAAGCCAGACAACAGACAACCACAAGACAAGAGACAGAAGACACTAAATATTAAATACGTATGTATTCGATGCATTTTACTATATGATTATTACACAATCACAGAATCGTCTTACATCTTACCTCAAGGTGGTTTTCATTACCGATTTAAGTAATTGTGTCATTATGGATGTACATTGTTAAAATCCTTGTAAACCTCCCTTTTAACATGTATCTGGTTCCTGAATGTATTCATTATTCACTGCACTTGATAAAAAAGTCTAGGTACGTATAATGTATATTTGTTTCATACCATATTATATAGACATTTTTCCCCGTTTCCTTGTTTATATGTTTTATCTCATTAAAGCCCACTGACAAATTGGATCGGGTCTCGAGTGTCGAGCCGGATGGAAATTGTTTTGTATAAAACCTGTTTGAGTGAAATGATATCGGAACAAATTTGAATCATTATCTGAATAGCGAATGGCAGATGTACCCAGAACCCAGCAGGGACAAAAACAATGCAGTTGAAGTGCATTTATTCACATAAAGTAGACATTGATATTTGAAAATGGCATCCATAACCAATAAAAAACAAGATGAACCGAAAATCATGTACATAAAAATGAGTGAATCAAGTACAAGGACTGAGTCAAGTTTAAGTGTAGAATGATCTGCTTTTTTAGACAAAGATGTTGAAAAAAGGTACATAATATTATAGTATATATTATACATGTACAATGTACACATATACACATGAAAAAACACAAAACATCTAAGTATATTAAATTTTAATATGAGGAAACATTTTGCCTTTCCCCCTGAGGAAAAGTGATTTCTTTTGTTTGTCTTTAAATATTATGACTTTTCCTTGTGTTTTTGTTGGCTCTGTTATTATTACTTTGCTAACCTTGAAGGACTTCAACATGGTTTCTTGTCAGGGTTTTTCTTAGTGATTTCATATTTTATGCTACTTTTATATCTTTGTACATTGTACGTACTATGGTTGATATCTATGTAATATATATGTATCACTGCAACAAGGTCCATTATGATGGGAAATGAAATTCTGAAGACGTAGAAACAAAATATATGTAGTGCTCCAAATTAACTAATAAAAGTTTTTGCAACAAAAATACTATTGTTTTGAAACATCTTGATTCTGGATTTCTGATTGCTGGAGTTTCATCATGAGTCTGGAGTGTGGAGTCAGGAGTCATGAATCTTGAGGGCAACTGAGAGAAGATAGAAAACACATAAAAGTAATCCTTCGTACTTGGTATGTGGCAATGATATTGAAAATTTTGTACTTGTGGTTTGTACTAGTAACTAGTAATTGGCCCCTTGACACTGCAGACTGAGGTCATAAGAGCTACTCTGCACTTGATATTTCATATCAAGGTGAAAGCATCATGAATTTTGTTAAGTGGAATATGGAATAAAAATACGGAGAAATAAATTATTGGCAAACCAGATAGTTAATATAGTGCCTTGAATCTTGATTCTTTTTATACGTTATTTATCTTTTTGACGAGATGAGTACATATACATTATACATTGTTTTAGCTCTTTGGGAACCCTACTTGAAAAAAATAATAATAAACCATCATATCATAAAGCCATTGAAAATAAGCCATCAGCCATAATAGCATGATATATTATGATATGTAAGGAGTAAGTAGTCACTCTCTGCTATATAGAGAGGGTTCAAAATTATGTAATAAATATTTACTCTTTCACAAAACTCGACTAGAATTTTTCTTTTCAGTCCGTTTTCAGCTGTCTAACGATCTGTCACAAAAATACATAAATTGAAAATTTGTTTTCTACACTCGCATTTCGCATTCTCTCAAACCTGTTTTGTATCTTTGAGGTTTTCATCAGGTTTCATTTCAAATGCACGAGGTCACTCATGTTGCGTGGGTTGATGGTATTCAGTGTACATTGTACATAGTACATATTATATATCTGTGTATTTTATTTTTATAAGGTTTGTACGAATTTATATAGTAAAAAGTATGTATTACATTTTATGTTCTACATATTATATTATGTTTCTCGGCTTTTCAATTTCAGAATTCCTAGATTCAGTGAGTTTCGGTCACTTTTCTCTTTTCTATCTAAATTTCACATTTCACTACGTAAGTAGAACGGCCAAAGTCTCTCTAGTCACTAGTCACTAAACCGAACAAATTACATGCGTGAGTAATCGATCGGTGGTTTCAAAACCTTTCAACTTTTGACTTTACACTCATGCTCAAAATTAATACTTTTCCAATTCCTACATTTCAGGTGGTAGCATTAAAAATTCAAAAGCTCAAACGGAAAAGGTAATATGAGGTTTAACCTTTCAAATTCTACCAACCTTAATGTTCAATCGTACTCGAATAATTAATATGATCCTTGGGAAAGAAGACAAGCTGTAAATAAAATATTTAGCCATACGTAAACTTAGTTATGAGTTAGAAAGGGAAAGAGATTTTTATATGTTGTGCTTTTGTGCTGAATATATTGTAGTTCATTTTAGTCTCGTTTTGAATCAAATATCAAACCAAAAAAACAATTCAATTGAATTGTGTAGTAAAACAAGTAAAAACATCAATAGCATATCACCTCCAAAAGTAGAAAGTTATACGATGACAGCATCAAAATTTTACAACGTAAATGGAAATTTTCCTGTGTCCCTGTTTTTCAAAACTCAAAAACAGCTCGTCCTCCTACACTCTACACCCTACACCCTACAATCTACCTGAGTTCATTCATATTTCATGTTGTTGAGGAAAACTGTGTTGATTGTAGATTGCAGTAGAAGAAAACGATAACATGATGTTGCTTACATAATATAAAGAGTGTGGAAAATTGAATATGAAATATACACAAAAGCCAACATTATTCTCAAATCTCAAGTCTCAAGAGGCTATGCATTATACATGCTGTTGTTATGAAAATGCGGGGACAACGGAAGGAGCAAATGTAATATGGGAAATGGAAAGTAAATAAGTAAATATAGGTCGTACTCGAAACTCCAAGTGGTTGTTGATAGTGAAAGGTAAAAGGGAGCAACTGGTGGTCTAGTCTGGTTTATTCTCCTTATCTTTATTTTGCAAGCCAGCTAAGACTTTCTCCTACACTTTCCATTTGTACATAGATATGCGTGTAATTGCATTAAGGGATTGAACACTGTAGTTCCTTTATCATGTATCATCACAGAATGTTATAACTACATACCTAAATGTTTAACGGCGTTCAGATACGTCTTTCATCTTTCATATAATATGTACCTTGTGTATTATAAATTATAATACATTGATACAAATTCGTGCTTATGTGCAAACAGTATGTTATACATAATATGTATGCACGTATGCATGGAGTTGTTCTGTCCCAAAAAACTAGAACAAGCGCACATAGATAAAACTCATAAAGCTAACACACAACATCCAATATCTACAAGTGAACGTGAGTGAAAGTGAACTTCCACTATCCTTTTACAGTAAAGCATCAAAAAGAAATAGAAAAGTGGTAAAAGGAATGGAAATGATTATAAGATCAGATCCGTTCCAATTTCCAGTGTGTAGACTGTAGACAGTCAAAATAATCAAATTTTCGTTGCATAATAGATTTCATCATAATATATAATATATAATACATGCACAAATAGATATAATGCAAAATATTTTATCTCAAAATCAACATCATGCTTGGTGTGAATTGTGAATCCAGGTTGCTGGATACATTGTGCATTGTGCATGCATAACTATGACCCATTTGCATCTATAATGAAAGGTAGATTGCAGAGACTTGTTTACAGTTTACAACCGTATACTTCCTACGCACCATGATAATGAATACTTGAATTTTTGACGTATACATAATGCCGTTTTTAGTTATAGCACTAAATTATTAATTCCCTTTAAAATGTACTTAGAACTTATGACGTGAAACTACTCATATGCAAATTATTTCCTTAGCATACAAAAAAAACAACAACAACAAAAAATTACAAATAAGATTTTATGCGGAAAAAAAACTGTTGGAGTCGAATAAGTGCTCTCGTTTACTTTTATTTTTCTTCAACTGTGTGATATTTACTTCATCTTAATTATACAGAATGTAAAAATACAAAAACGTAGTCCAAGGTGTAATGGGATTTTTACAGAGCATTAAGACACATTAAGAGCAAAAATCAAACGATACCATGTACATAATGATGTATGTATATAAAATATATTATAATATATTTATATTTGAAGTAAACTAAACTCTAATTAAACGTCCACTTCCTTAACTACAGATCACATTTCAGCGAGTACACAAATATTACAAAATACCAAGTATTATTATTTTTTGACTATAGAAAAAGTAAAAAGAATCATAAATTAACAAAACTCCTTCTATATCCTTCTAACTAACTATAGTGCCATGTTCTCTTCATGTGTATTATCATTTTTATTATTTTTTATTTTTTATGTCCCGATTTCCCGGAAAACTTTTGAACTCCTTAAGTATTCTTTGACAGGTACTTTTCTTGAGGTTTGTTGCTTTGGCCAAGTTTCTGCCAGATATTGATGGTTGTTCTAAAATCTTGGTTTTGGCCAGGTCAATATTTTCTGGGGTGAGTGCTGTTTTTTGCCGGACTGGCTTTTTATTTAGGACACTACCAATTTTTTCAAATTTTTTAACAATTTGACGTACCGTTTTTGGTGCAGGTGGTGGAATATTTGGGTATTTTCGAGACCATAATTTGTTTAATGTTTCGTATATCTATTTGGGCTGGTATTTTTCCTCCCAGTAATAGTGTTTCACTAACCAGATCCGTTGTTCTATGGTGCAGACCATTTTCTGTTACAATATAAGTAAAAAAACAGACAAAATTTCAATCATGATTGAACATGTTGTGTCACATGTTGTGTACAGAGAATGTGTAAAAGCCCCATTTCTTTTATAATACCCAAAATCAAGATAGATCAAGATAAATCAAGATAGATATAGATAGACAGATCAATAAATACATTTAAGGTTAATGAGTGTGGTTACCTTTTATTCAAATCCAGATATTTTTCCAAAACGTTTTCTAGGAATAAATAATATAGACAAGCACCTGTATTTTTATGCTTGAAACTTACTCCAATGTAAAAATTATAGTGTGTATTGTGTGTTATTACGTTAATAATACACTAGTGTTGTGTATGAGTGTAACACTCATTGAGTGTTAATTTACAATTATCTTACTTAATTATAATTTGTCAGACAAAGTTGATATTTACTTTTTCATAGAAACGAGCTGAGTAGTCTATGTACTTTTTACTTTCCACTTTTTCCACTCAAACCGGAAATTAATTTTCCGCTCTTTTTCCCTGCTATTTACTCATGTACATACATATTTGTAGAGTCAGAGCTCCTTGACCGCACGAAAATATTTGACGAGATTTGATTTTGCAGATGATTTTTTTTTTTTTTGCAAACGTCGTCAGATTTCAGAATTTTAATTAATTTTTTAAAGTACATTGAATAAAAAATAAACGGTTTTAATCTTTCAAATTATAACATATTGTTTTTGAGTTAAGATATCGTGTGTTTGTAGTCGGGTTGCAAAATGTCTGAACGTAAAGTTTTAAATGTAAGTATTCTTTCTAAAAAACGTACAATATTTACAAATATTATATTTATGTCATTTTGTTCATTAATCGAACAAATTTAAAATTAAAAGACTACATAGAATTTTGAACATGTTTTACTAACCTTCTTTTGGTTGTTTTTACAGAAATATTTTCCTCCAGATTTTGATCCATCTAAAATTCCCAGAGCTCGTCAGTCAAAAAATAGACAATTTACAGTTCGTTTGATGGCTCCATGTAATATGAAATGTGATACTTGTGGAGAGTACATTTATAAAGGAAAGAAATTTAATGCTAGAAAAGAAGATGTTGAAAATGATACTTACTTGGGAATAAGGATTTATCGGTTTTATATAAAAGTAAGTACATTGTGGTTCTTGTTGTATTCTATTCAATACTATGATACCATATTTTGATCTTTAAATCTATTCATAATATAAAAAGTGTTTGTAAATTGTAATATTTTTGTGTTTTAAAAACTAAAAATTAACATGATGAAATTTTATATTTTCTATTTTTTATATAGTGTACAAGATGTTTGGCTGAAATATCATTTAAAACTGATCCACAATCAACAGATTACATTATAGAAGCAGGCGCGACTAGGAATTTTATGGGTATGGATTCATAATTTTTTACAACTTTATTAAGATTATTTATATAATTATACAAGTCATGAGCACAAATAATTTATTATTGAATATTTTTGTTTTGTTTGTTTTTTACGTTTAATAGCATTGAAGTTGGCTGAAGAACAAGCAGAAAGAGAAGAGCAGGCGGAGAAAGATGATGATGCTACAAATCCCATGAAATTACTTGAAAAACGAACCCAGGCATCAAAAAATGAAATGGCTGTTTTGGAAGCACTAGAAGAGTTAAAAGAACTCAATCAACGTTTAGTTAAACCTGATTATGAGAATCTATTAGGAAAATTTGATGCTCAACGAGAGGCTGATATCCAATTTAAAAAACAACAGGAAAAAGATGATGAGGATTTCTTAATAAGGTAAGTTTTTATATTTTTTTATCCACAATGTATATTATGCGTTTTCAAACAATTCATATTTGTCATGTAGTTTGATTAAAGTTTACAGTAATTTTTATAATGATGTATACTAACATAACTTTCGGTATTTGCTCTCCCATAGGTCCGTATTTGATAAAGAACATAAGATTATCAAAAGAATTTATGAAGAACCTTTAAGTAGTAGTGATGAGGATGAAGAACAAATTGCATCTAAAAAACAGAAATTTAATGGAGAAAAACCTACGGATATCCTCACAAGTCAAAGTACTCCATCATCTAAGAACAATGTACCAAAAATAGTTGAAAAAAGTATAGGTTTAATGGGAATAAATAAAAAATTATTGGTAAAAAGAAAAGATCCTGAACAATCTACATCTTTAGTTAAACCAGTTGTGTCAATAACAACCTCACAAACGACGACCACAACATCAACTATTACTACAACAGAAAAGCAACCAGAAAAAACGAATTCGGCTTTAAGCTTGTTAGGGGGCTATGGATCGGATTCCAACACGGATGGTGAAAGTGATTAATAACTAAATGTATTTGTTAATTAAGAAAATATTCTCTTTAAAACAATATTTTATATGTGAGAGGATTTCGTTTTTTTTTTTGTACAGTTAATTATCTTGAAAATTATTCCTCTCAATCTATTACTTAATATGAACTATGCTAATGATTTGCTATAATAGAAAAGTAATGAAAAAAATAAAGCTGTTTATAGATTTTTTTATATTAAAGTTACATAATTTTATTATGTCAGTCTTTGTGCTAGTTTTTATTTTGGGTCATTATATACTTTAGGATTTACAAAAGTCTTTCAAATTATTAAGCATAATAATATATTTCATATATATTTAGGCTTATTTTCACATGACATTATGTATTTTTAGCATTTTGCACATAAACTGCAATGAAAATGCATTATTATTGCCATTTTCATGAAGAACTTGTTTTAGAAGAATATTGGTGATAAAAATCATGACAAAAGTAATAAACCTTTTCTTTTTTGTTTCATTTTCTCATATTAATACCTTTTTTAACGTTAATCATTAATCACAAAACAATAACAAATAATTTCAATAACCACAACAAAATTTGTATAATGTAGGTATTATAATAATTCATTTCTGTACATGTACAGAAATATATAAGTATACAAATCATTGAAAGACAATAATATATTATGTAAAATGCGAACAGTATATATGTAGAGAGTATCTCCAATATATTTAATTAGTTTTCATATTATCACAAATTTCTGTAATGTGATTGATGTAGTTGATTAACCATTCTGCAGTTTCAGTTGTAGGATCTGTACAAAAATTGTAACCTTTCTGAGCAAGGCGAACAGTTGTCCTTAATGTTGACAGTATAGTAGATTTTGATCTACAGAAACGAACTCTATGAAAATATCAAATGAAAAACACATTTACGTTATCACCAGTACATATATATTATAAATTATTATTAGTCATAGTTTTGTAAATTCAGTAATCTACTGATGCTTACCCTTCATATAAAGCCTCAATTAAAATTATCCAATGACTAGTGTCTTCAGGCCAAGCATGACAAGCTTTTTTTGCATGAACTAGAGCTTGCTTATAGTCATCATCTCGAATACATCTCAAAGCCAATAATTTTTCACACGAGTTTCCACTGTGATTTGAATTTTTAACATATTTTGTAATAAATTTGGTAACATAACCTTCTCCAACAGTATATTGAAACAAAAAATGAGATAGGGTTGTCAATAGATCTGTATTCAATGGAAACATGTGCACATATTTTAATAGGCATTTGAGTGCAGATTTTTCATCTCCCTAGAAAAATAGTGAATATACATTATTTTAGATTTTTGATTATTTTGAAGAACCATATTGTAATCTCAAAAGGCATGAAACTATATTATGTTATATAATATACTATAATATTGCATCTAATAGTTTATAGCATAGTTTTATTCCTTAAATTTCGTAAGATGAAACAGTCAACTTACATGAAACAAAAACCATAATGATTTTATGGTTGCAACATCATTTAGGAATTCATTCTCCGTAATTGTATTTAGATTATTATAAGCTACTTCAGCTAATTTCAAGTCTTCTGAACTCACAAGTTCTTGTTGTAAAGCCAAAGCAACTAAAGCCAGTGGACCACCAATATTGTGTTTGTTTATTCTATGACTCTCAAGAAGTGATGTTTTAGCAGCTTCTAATCCTTGAAGTTTTCCAAGTACGAGACCAAGACCAATCAGCACATCTGATTTTTTTTCATCATTAGGAGCCTCTTCTTCAGCAAGTTTGTATGCATCAATACTCTTTTCATATTCGCCAACTATAAACATTAAACATATTATTACATTTTATATTCAATATATTTTAAATTATTCTAATATCCAACATTGTACTTTTACTATAAGATCAACTTTGAAACTGAAGGACCTTATGTGCATTTTACACAAGAATGTATATATTATTACTCCAATGTATGTTATTATTTGTTACCTTCGTAAAATGCATGTGCAGCAACAGAGTAGAATGTAAAATCTGTATTATTAATTAATTCAAGATGATCAAGTGCTTCCTGTCCACTTCGTTGATTTAATATAACTGTAGCCAAATTGCAACGAACTACATCCAGAGATTTGTCATCTTCACTTGCATTAAGCATCATTGTTAAACATTTTTCAAAACATTCTCTTGCCGTTCTTAAGAAACCAAGTCTGCCAGCTATGGCACCACGAAGATTGTAAGCACGAGCATTTTCAGGATGACGAGCTAAATTTACAACAAAAATGACACAAAAAAATACCAATTAAATACAGAATTTTATTTTCAACTCATACAAATCGTACGATGAATCATTCATACATGATGGCATTACATGTATTATTTTGTATGCTACATGTAGTAATTAGATTTTACAATAGTAATAAGAATAGTACTCACCAATATAAAATCCCATCAAATCATAACTAGTTTGGACTGCTTCTAACAATTCAATAGCATAAACATAATGCGCATCTTTCTCATTTCCCTTACTTAATTCTCGACAAACCCAATCAGCATAGCCAAGTGCTGCAACAACAGGATAATTATCTAAAGAGCATGTATGACGATATAAATCCATTGCTTCTGGAGGTTGTATTTCTTCAGCAACTAGAGCCTGTAAGACAAATTATTTGTATATAATTTATAATAGTCATCGAAATTTCTTTTTACTTTGAATTGAATAACTTGATACTCAGCATGGTTAATTATTAAATTAACTATAAAAAATATCATTGCTCATTATAACAAAAATGTACCTGTCCAATCCAAGAAAAAGAATATCCTGGCTCAATACTTTGTGCTTTACTAAAACAAGCATGACTTTCCATCCATTTTTGATGAGTTACATAAAAGAAACCCAAGTTACACCACGTAACAACATTATTAGGCTCCAATTGTAGAGATTTGATAAAACTATGTTGAGCGAGTCCACCCAAATTCAATGCTACGTAGTTAAATCAAAGAAGTAAATGTAAATATAATATTTGTAGATAGATCGATAGAAGATAGTAACATTCTTTTTCACAATGATAATATGAAATTTTATGTATATATGTATGTATGATTTCCTTACCACGTTGACTTGTAATCAATCCAAGAGTATTCCAATATACATAGCTATTTTTTTTTAAGTGTACAGCAGATTTTGCAGATCTCACAGCCTTAAGTAGAAAATCTTTCCTCGTTTCTTCTTCTGTATATTTCAGAGCTCGTCTATAGTATGAATATGCTACATCATTATACAAAGAAGCTTGAGTTTCATTTGTAAATCCTGTTTTGACACAAACTTTAATGGCCATCAGGAAACAATGTGTTCCAATTTCGAGAAGTTTTTCAATGCTGACATTTTCTTGACCATTATTGTTTGAAATATGAGGTCCAAGTAATAAACTGGGCACTTGAACAGTTAATTCATTAGAAAAATCTACAACTAACGTTGTACAATCTCCAATAATTTTCCAAGGTAAAACTTGTTCTTGATCATATTCTAAAGCACTGTAATGTATTGATATAAAACATAAACAATTATAATATAACTTTATTGCAAGTTAACAATATTATACTATACGATATGCGTAAGTGTATATATATATATACTCTGTGTACAAAAGTCTACGAGAAAGCTCATAAAAACAGATATCAATTATTAAAAATATAAAAATGACATACCTTATAGCATATTTAAGGCAACTTTGAATAGCATTCACTCCAGCTCTATCTAATTTATCACAGACGTATTTCTTGGCAATTTGATGGTACGTTTTGGCACATTCAACTAAAGCAGGAATATATGTACCATCCTCAACTAATAGATTTTCTAAAATGTTGACAGCCTCATCCTCTTCACCCAAAAGCTATGAATATTAAAATTATATGAAACTATTAGATATCATCTATAAAACATGAATTGGTTCAAATATATAGAAGACAACAAAGATTTGTTTTTAAAAAAGAACAACAATTTACCCGATTAATAGTTCCAATTTTCAGTTTTGGATAAATTGGATCAGCATGAAGATCTAGAGCTCTTTTATATGCACCTAAAGCAGCTTGGTATGATCCTCGTTCAAAATATGCATCCGCCAGAGATTCCCATACATTACTTGAAATTACAGTAAAAAATTAACGATTAATGAAGTCATCTTTTTTATTGAACCATGGAAAGGAAAAAATGAAATAATAAGGAAGACAATAATTATTTATTATTATTTTAAAATAAATAAAACTTACCAGTCATCAATATCTGTACGAACAGCAGATTGAAGAGCTACAACAGCCTCTTTAGCGTCTCCAATTGCAAGATTTAAGAGACCAAGACGAAGCCATGCCCATTTAGATTGACCCTTTTTCAATGTAGACACAGCTTCAGAAAGTAGCTTTTTGTTTTTTTCCTGAAAGTTTTGATGTAGATGATATGTTAAAACATTTATATTCTTCAAAATTCTTGTACTGGATGAATTTAAGCATGGTTTATCTAATAGCTCTTTATTATTTATTTCTAGATAACGGATAACATAATATTATAACAGATTGTATAAATGTATGTTGTTTTCAAAGTAAACTTACATGCAATCCAAGTTGAGAATACACATCTGAGAGAGCAGCTCCAATTTCACTAGAAGGATAGACTTGATGTGCTTTTTCCAAATATTGCGTCGCCTTTTCCAACTCATCCGTCATGATGAACAATTTACCCAGATGAACTAGTGGTAACGGATGATCTCTCTCTCTTTCATGAAGCTATTTTCAATTTTTTATGAAAATACAAAATTAAAAGCCAGTTTCAACTATATGGAGTATGCATTCAAGGGGAGCATATTATGTATATTCAAAAACTGTAAAATGCTTTAACTAACCAATAATATACTAGTAATCAGTATTCACTTACTCGTATAAACAGTTCTGTAGCACTTTCATACGCTTCTATTCTCCATAAAGTTTGAGCAGTTAATAATAGTAATTCATTTTCAATATCTTCAGAGCCAACAGCTTCCTGTAATTCCTTTATACAATCTGATCCAACTCCTTCAATTTTAGATAAGGATTCATAGAAAGAAATTGTAGAATCGGAACCCTTAAGTGTTGGTAAAATATCCTTGAGTCCTGCCCAATTTAATTTTGATACAAATAGCTTTGCTTTTAATTTTTCAATAGTATTGCGTTCTTCATCAGAAAGGTTTTCTGTTTCCCACTATAATGTAAAAAACGAAAACATATTGTAGAAATGTCGATTGTGTAATGTTTAATATTTGAATCATAACCATTGTCTACGTCATCATAAAATGATTCAATTACGATGTTTCATGCATAATATATTATTATGTAAACATGGTATAACATTTTATAGATAATACAATACCTCATTTAGAGTTTTTTCAGCTAACTCTAAATCTTCTCTAAGTAAAGCTTCAATTTTGTAATGTTTCATTCTAGAATTCATATCACTAGGTAATTTGAGTCCTTTCTTTTCCAATTCTTGTAGAGTTTCAAGTGCTCCACGTGTATCTCCAAATTTCAATTTAGCTTGAATGAATACTTCAGCAGCATGAACATTATATTTGTACTCGAGACCTTCTTTCAACCATTTCATAGAATCACGATATGTTTTCATTTCATACAAATATTTTCCTTTAGCAAAATATCCCCAAATATTAGAAGGATCCAATTTGAACAGCTTGGTTACAAGTACATTAATTTCACTTCCATAATCACTTTCACCATATACCTCTACGTATAATCTACATAGGTACTCCATAGGATATGAAATAACATTAAACTTTTCTCCAACTTGTAGACATTCATCTATTAGTCTTTCCTTTTGATTGGTTTTGTACAAAAGAGCAAAGAAATTTTTAAAGTTTTCATTTGTTGCAGTCTCCGGGTTTTTTACTAAGGCATCCAATGCTTCAATATACTGTACACAGAAAATGAAAAAAAAAACAATATTAACTATCAAAAAATGATGCTGAAATTTTAAAGATTCTAACATGTATATGGATTTTCAGTAGGGTTGTACATAATAATATTATTATAAAACATACCAAATGTTCTTCTTCAGGTGAAAAAACTTGTCCTTTCAAATGATGAATAATTTGAACAACATTCTTGGCTACATTAACTGGAAGTGTAGTAATTTTTTTAGATAGTCTCAATAAAACTTTGAGAGCTTTCTTATAATCCTCTTGAAATTGTAATGCTCCAGCAAATTTCAATGTAGACTCAATATATTTTTGATCATTGGCATCATTTTCAAAAAATGTAGCTAATTTTGAGTATCCTTCGAGTAAATCTGGATGAGTTTTAATACCGGATTTCTCATAATGTTGAACAAGTCCTTGCCAAGCTGGTGCTTGAGATGGACTAATTTCTATAGCTTTCTTATACGCTTCTACACATTGTGCTCCTTTTCCAAGTTCATGAAGTGCAACACCATAACATACTAATGCTGCATAATTCTCCGGTTCTACTTTGAGGACACTCTGTAATATATAAAGATACAGAAAATGTAATTTTGATGTAAATATATGCATATCATTTGGCAACATTCTAAGATAAATGATCTCCAAAAAGAGACATGTAGTTGACAATTTGAAGAAAAAGAGAAAACTACAGATGACCATGCATGTATCATGTATGAAACAGTTACAAAACAGTTACTTTTATTAAGTGTAATATGTGTACCTTGCATGATTTGACAGCTCCTTGATAGTCTTTACTTTTAACAGCATTTTTTGCATCTTTTAACAACGTTTTGATCTCCTTTGAATCCATATTTTGATTCTTTGTTACTGATTTTTTTTTTTTTACTTTTCACTTTGTGTGTATTTAATATTTAACTTATGATCTACTGTCAGTATAGACTACTGACTATATTATTGACCACAAGTAGATTTCCTACATCTACTACAAAATACTAAAACTAATTTTGTGTAAAATTATTATTTTTAAGACATGAAATATATGAAATTCTTAGAACTTTGATTGAACATTTTTCCAAAAAGCCGATCAGAATTTTTTGAATTTTGAAGTTTTATTCTTCAATGATTTTCATTATGACGTCACACATATGCACACACATAAGTACGTACAAACAAAGTTTCACATTTAAAATAACAAACAACTCTGTCAAATAATATTAAGTAGGGACAAAAACTATTAAATTGCAATTCTATATAATTAAGTGCAACAATTAACTTATAGTGTGTATGTGTATCCGTGTTTCCTTGTATAAGAAATACCTACCATTTAAAATGAATTAAAGTAATATATTATGTAGGTCAATGTTATAAAAATCCTTAGTGTGTACAGTTTTAATCCCTAATTTATCTTTGTGTGTATAGTGTATAGTTAGCTTTTACGAAATGTAAACATTGGTTATCATCAGTTATCAGTTATTTCAATTAGTCAACAATAAAAGAAATATACTTTACATCTCACATTTTAGGGATATACATTTTGTATTTTCAAAATACTATTTTGTATCTAGTATCTAGTAATGAAAAGTTTCACTTTACTGTAAAGTTTATTCCATCTAAATCCGTCTTCTTTTTTTTAATTAACGCTCATTAAGGACCACTGATCAATATTTTCTATTTAAAAATTTTAAACTCGGTATAATTTCAAAAAAAAAAGATAAAGATGAGTTCCAAATTGTTTTCTTCAACAACCTATAGCTCAAAAATGCTACAAAATCTTTATGATTTGTGGCAAGCTAGGTCCTTTTGTGATGTTGAAATTGTATGTGATGGTGAAGTTTTCAAGGTAATATAATTTACTTAAATGAGGAATAATCCATACAAAATAATGAAATAAAATGATAATTGTATTATATTTAATGTTGTAAAATCTAAAATCTCATTGTTAATTTTTTAACAGGCTCACAGAACCGTGTTAGCCTCGAGTAGTACGTATTTTAGAGCAATGTTTACAGGAGGAATGGCAGAAGAACATAAAGATAGAATTATCCTCCGAAAAGTTTGTTCATCCGTATTTTCATCAATACTTTCTTTCATTTATACAGGTACAGTATGATATATTTATTATAAAGAATGTTCTTGTATATTTACCAGTGTGGATTCATTACTGATATCTTCACTTAATGTTTATTGCTTCAATTATGAAATACCACAAACTCAAGATTCAAGATGGTAATGTACAGTTTATAATGTATTGTTTATTGTTTGATGTTGTATAATAGGGCAAGTATTTTTGACTCAGACTTCAGTTCAAGAAATTTTAAGTGCAGCAGATATGCTCGGACTTCCAGAAGTAATTGAAGCTTGTACAGACTTTTTAAAGAATGAACTTCATCCTTCTAATGCAATAGGAATATATAGGTAAAATAAGACAAATACTTTTGTGATTTACAATATTTTAATCTCTTGTGTTTCTTACCTGCTTTTGCAAATATGTGTTCAAGTGAATTAACATGTGTCCTTTTTTACATAATTTCCTTCTAGGTTTGCGGAAGGTCATAGTTGTGAAGCATTGGAGAAAGTTTCTCTTGCTTACGTTCATAGAAACTTTCCTCAAGTATTTGAAGAAGAAGAATTTTTAGAAACTCCAAAGGAAATATTAATACAATTAATGCAAAGCGAAAAATTAAAAGTAGATTCAGAATTTCAGGTAAAACAATAATAATATCTATATGTAGTGTTATTGATACATTTTGATCACAAAACATTGTTTTAAAAATGCCAAATTTCACTGTTTCAGTTTTCAATAATTATTATTGTTTAAAATTTAAAACATACGTGAATGTAACATTGAACAAAAATGTTTTATTTTATATTTATATAGGTGCTAACAGCAGCTTTAAAATGGTTGAATTTTGACTTACCAAACCGAAAGCCTTTTGTATTTGAAGTACTAGGACTTGTAAGACTTCCACTAATATCGTCTAGATTATTACAAGGAACGATTGATGGTCTACAAGATACTAGTTTACAAATTGCATTGAGAAGTCTACAAAAAGATTTAAAAATGAAAAAAGGGTCTCTCGTGAGCTTACTAGTTCAACCACGAAAATCTGCTAAAAAACATGTGTACATAGTCGGCGGTTCTCGTAAAAAACTTGGAACTGGATGGAAACAATTATCCGAGTCCACTCTAGATACAGTAGAGTGTTTTGATACGTTTAAGTGAGTAACCTATGCACTACATAATACAATGCTACTTAATATTTTATTTTGTACTTGTACTTGCTGTAGTGTATATGTATGTTTTCATTCTTTTAGTTTGTATAATTATGAAAATAACAAGTAATCTATTGTTTTGGTTTTATTTTGCTCATTGTACTTTAGAAAACAATATACTAGAGTAGCTTCAATGGAAATTGAAAGAATACTTCCTGGTGTAGCTGCTTTAGAAGGTTTAATTTATGTTGTTGGAGGAGAACAGGAATCAAAAATTTTAGCTAATGGAGAGGTAATAATTATTATATAACGTTAATAATTTTGTTATCAACTGAATTCAAAATCTCAAATTTCATCAGTTTTATACTTGAAATCTATTATTTCATAACTCTTTATATAGTAAAATGGTTGACTCATTATGTAAAAAATTATTAAATAACTAAAAAATGTATTTGTTATTTATTTATTATCATTTTAGGTTTATAGTCCACAAGAAGACAGTTGGAATATGATAGAACCAATGGTGATCCCACGATGTGCTTTTGGTTTAACAACATTTGAAAATTATCTTTATGCATTTGGTGGTTGGGTTGGAGAGGACATTGGAGGCAGTATTGAGCGATATGATCCAGTTTTAAATGAATGGGCTGTTATAGGAGATATGATGGAACCTCGATTTTCCATGGGAGTCTTTACACATCAAGGGTAATACATAAATCCTTATTCTTATATACTCTAAAAATGTTAATATCACGTAGAAAATTCCTGTTAAATTAACATCATGTATATCAACATGTGAAATAGAATGTATCATTATTTCATTTAATATGATTGTTTTTATTGTGTTTCCACAGATTAATTTACATTGTTGGTGGTTGTACTCACACTCAACGTCATTTGAAGGATCTTTGTTCCTACAATCCAATTACCAGTGAATGGACTACTTTAGCTTCAATGAAAGTTCCTCGTAGTCAGATGGGTATTGCAGTATTAGGAAATGAACTATATGTTGTTGGTGGAAGTTCAAAACAAGCTGAAGTCCTTAAATCTGTAGAAAAGTATTCATTTGAACAAGATAAATGGACTGAACTTGCACCTCTGAAACATGGTCGGGCAAACCCTGCTGTTGGAGCTGCAGATGGTGAGAAAAATAAATAAATAAATAACCTCATGTTTTAAACATCATGATAATATAATATGTATTATGTACATGGAGTTTATGACTTAAAAGGCGAAAGTAAAATGGTCGTTAGGCATTATAAATAAATCCCTTTTATTTATTTACATCGTGTTTTCTGGTCGAGTTGTTTTTCTGTTAGTCTAATAATAATGTCATTGGTTTTTGAAGGTCGTGTTTACGTTTTTGGAGGTGACCAATCACACGAAAGTAATTTTTTCCGTGCTCAAGTAACCTTATCATCAGCTGAAGTTTATGATCCAACTACTGATACTTGGGAAGAATGTGCAGAGCTAGCTGAGAGTAGAAGTGAAGCTGGTGTTATCGTTCTTTAACGAAATACGTCTAACTATTTAGTATTTCATGAATAAGGAAAGGTTCGAATTTGCACAACGCATTATTTATTAAATTTTCGAGAATATTATTTGGGAGAAAAACATGACGTTACATTATGATATTATACGCTTTCGATATTGATGATTTATATATGTACCTTATAAGAAAATACGCTATGTAAATACAGTTTAGGGAGTTTTACGTGCTTACATGAGGATATACAACCATATAAGTAATATAATATAACTGAGAAATAATGCAAACTCGTTTTTTGTCCTTTTCTTATAGTCTATGTTGCAATTTCGATATTCTTTATGTAATTTTAAGCGCATTATTTTGTTTTTGTGTATTTCTTTTTTCTTTTACATGTGTCGTAACATTTGCAATCCCTTTGTATACAAAGGGATCTTTATACACTCTTGAATTTTTTTTAGACGCAACACTTTTTTCACAGTATTCTCACATTTGAGGGTTCAGTCGTACCATATTTTTGACGGTAATTTAAAGAGATGTATGACTGTTGACTGTTAACAGAAGGTGCGTGAATGTTGTATGTGTTCAATTTTTTTAAATGAACAACAGAAAAGTAAGCCAATAATTCTGAATTGACTAATAATTATTGTTTACGCACTCACACAAGCATAGATAATATAATTATAGTTTGGGGGATGTATGATGATAATAATAATATTAATTACTAATTACTATTATTAAGGAAAAATTGTTTTGATTGTGATTGCTTTATAAGAATGATTATTGTTATGATCCAGATTTTTAACGCTACAATTACTACGTTATGCACATTTTAAATACAATTAATGTTTAAGTTAAATTAAGAAGGTTAAAGAAAACTAAAGATTCATAAAATTTTAATAACTGATGAGGGGCTTTTTCTAAGATTAACAATCATTATTATTATTTTTATTATTGTCATGAACATGTATTGACATGTTTCTATGATTGGGCTTCGTTTTGTAATGCACACTGCAAACAGCAAATTAAATGCACATTATCGTCTATGACTTTTTTTTCTGCTGTTTTATTGTTATAAAGAAAATACTCTACAAGCTTGCAAGATGCAAAAATTAATAATAAATACTATAGTTGAACTATGAACGGTGTATAAAGTAAAAAATCCTAGTAATTTAGTACCCAAAGAACTTACCCACCAAAAATACGTACCAAATCAAATATATATATGTATTATGTAAAAAGATAAATATTATGTACAAGCATACGCTAATCTTGCCACGAATAAAATATTTATTATTGTAAAACTGCTGGGTTTTTCGATCGACATACTTTCTACAGTCATCATGAATATTGCGTACCGTATGTGCATGTATTTGGTTAAACATATTGTCGTTTGAAGAAAAAACAATTACTTCGGACTACTTAAAAACAGGGAATGAGTTTTTCACTTTTTTCACATGTTACTGTGAATTTTTCACACATCTAAACTTGATCAGTGATCATGATACCCAGTTGCCGGTGCCGTCATGTTTGTCTAGGGAATTTCAAGTCCATTAGACAATGATGGTGCATCATAAATAAGTTCAGTTGCTCATTATCCATTGACAGTTTAATAGTAATAAACGTCACTAATTGTCCTGAAAGGTATTTTCCGTTTGTTATTATGGAGGATGAAAGATACTTACATCAAAATAGATGTACATTGCCCATAATTTCTTCTATTCTTTATACGTTATTTATTAGGTAATTGATATTTGATAGTTCATTCAGTCACCGTCATGTAGGATATTTTCCCCTGTGTTTTTGTATTCATTTTCAGGTGTTACTTACAAGTCTTCCACTCTGCTCTCTGCCGTTGAAGGTCCCGTTTTTTCTCCATATTTCCAAAAGCTCTTGAGATTAGTTTGATGTGTTATGTAAGTACCACAATAGTAGTACGTACATCGTACGTCTCATTAAAGTCTCGCAGAACATGAAGAAACTTTTATTGTCGATTGAGACAACAGTGATGAGTACATTTTTTTTACTTGACACTTCTTTTTTGCCATTACTTTTGGTGTATGAAAACGTTTTCCATTTTACCTCTGTACACTTCAAGCGTTTTGCATGTAGAGTCTAGAGTGTAGAATCTACACTGTAGATGTGTATATAGTGTGTGGTGCTCGCGAAGAAAATCATAAAAGCTTCTTGCACATTAAATGTCGGTTTTCGTTGTGTTTTTCCGTCAGTAGTCAGTAGTAGTATTTCACATTTCATAGTTTCTAATTTCATTCAATTCCAAGAGCAAGTTTTTATTTTTTGAGTTTTTCTTTGAGATTGTAGGTAGTAGGTAGTTTTAGCTTTCAACAATTAAGAATAAGAAATAGCAGTTAAAATTTATAGGGATTTTTCTTGAACAGAAAATCCCCAAACAAACTTTACTAGCGACTTGTTCTTCTTCATCATCATAAAAATCCTAAAATTATTTGGTAGTAAATTGGTAGATTTGGTAGCAAGCAGTACTTAAGCCCAGTAGACTGTAGTTTTATTGCAGTTCTGTCCACAGTAGTCTATACTCTCTGCTCACCAGTTCTTATCAATTACCAACCATCAACAATCAACCGTCGCCAGATCCGCCAAAATGCAAAAAGTCACAGTAGTTATTCTCCATAATTCATAATGGAGCATATAACACAAAAATAGTAGAATAGGCAATTCATAATCAGTAAATATAAAGAGCATCATTAGTGCTCATTTTCCTTCATGTCAAAAAAACTGTGCCATTTTCAACCACAATGTGATGCTTCAATGTTCAATGAATGTAAATATGAAAATATAATAATATACTTACAATGTACAGTAGAGAGCGTCAAATTTACATGTTTTGAGAAAATTTAAGTCAGGACCCCGTCATATTGTTCCTTTTGATG